>LBNU01037373.1:4334-27532 GCA_014162995.1 Artemisia annua | reverse complement strand
ATCAAAGAAACAAAAGATCATTGAAGACAAGCCTGCTGAGAAGAAGAATGATTCACAAAGAAAAGAAGACAGCTATTCTCATGATCAGATGACGGTGATTGTTCCTGAAACATTATTATATGTTGATCCTATTCAAGCTAGACAACCAATCATGGACTGGGAGATTTACCACGATAAATTTGGAAAGGCTTGGAAGATAATCATGTATGGTGGAAGATCAGCAGTGTACAAAGGGATGGAGGATTTAATAAGAACCATTGACAGAGAAGACTTAGACAGATTATGGGAGTTGGTTCAAGAAAAATTAAAAACAAAAAAGAAACAAGATGTGAAAGAACAAGAGTTGTGGGTTGAATTACATAGGTTATATAAACCTGATCTAGCTGATATCCATTGGAACTTCAGATGTGATGATCGCTCAACTGTATGGAAGTTTTATGATAGCTGCAATGTACATCACATGTCAACACAAGGTGGAATGGATGTTTTTATGCTTGCAGAAAAAGAATATCCTTTGACTGCTAGTTTACTTGGTGTGTTGATATCTACAAAGATCATATGTGAAGAACGTACAGAGGCAGTTAACGATCTCATTGAAAGAATTGTTGCTCAGTATCACAAAGCATGTCATGCCCATCTGAAGAAACCAAAATGATAAGGTGTTTGGAGGGAGCAGGGGTTTAGCTTCTATGTTTTCATTATGTTATAAAAAACCTTTTGGTAAGTACTATATAATTCACCTTTTGTGAGATTACAACTGTTGTTTGTACAAAAGTTAATGCTGCTATTATTAAGTTAATGCTGTTATTATTAAGTTACTACTGCTATTACAATAGTTATTTGCATTTTCCATAATTTATCATGTATATGTACTTGCAGGCACTTTAGTAACATGTTACTTCATTAAAGTTGAAATTTGACTTTAGAAAGTCAAGTAACACTACAATGTAACTATTTTGAATATATTGGTCACATATAATACCCTTATAACGTGGCCATAATCATGATTTAGACACACATTTGTGATATGGTGTGACTATTGTAAAGCCTATAGTCACATGATCGTGCTTCAATTAAATGTGACTATACATAATTAGGATTTGGCAAAGCAAACACACACTAAACTTTAGACACACATAATAACTTACGAAAGGTCATTTTTGGCGTAGTGCAAGCAAAAGGGGTGGGGTGTTGTTGTTGTTGGGTTTAAGTAGATAAAAGGGTCCATTGTTGTAGTTTATTAACATAAGGAGCAATTTCTGCCACCATTCAATTTCCAAAGGACCTTAAATGATTATCTTCCAAAATTAAATTCCCGGGGGCCAAAATTGCCATTTTTGAAACTTGAGGGAAGTTTCAATTGATGAAAATTATACTCCAAGGACCACAAATGTCATTTCTTGATTCCTGGAGGACTATTTTTTATTTTTCTTTGAAATAATTTATCCAGGGACCATTTTTGACAATTTTTGAAAGTTGAAGGACCAGAATTGTAAATTTATGAAATTTTCCACAAAAGGACTAAATATGATAACTTGTGATTTCAAAACGACCTTTGGTGACTTTTTATTTAAAGTAAATGCTTTTCGACTAGTTTTGTCAAAAACTTGAAAGTTGGGGGACTGAAACTGCCAATTATGCAAACTTTGGTTGTTTTTCATCTGTTTTTGATCTTTTTGCATCTGAAACATATAAAACACACTTTTGGGATATTTTCACTATTTTGATGCATTATTGGGTGTTTTTGGATTTTTGGCAGTTCAAATGTAACAAAAATGATGAGTATTTACACACTCATCAATCCCCCACACGTAGATATTGCTAGTCCCTAGCAATCTTTTAGGAAAACTTAATGGATTTGATGTCTCTTTACCAAAAGCCATTACTTCTGGAGTAGCCAAATGTTTCAGTTCAAGTAAGAACTATGGTAAACTGATAACCATATGATTTTGAGCAAATCATCAGCTGTCGACGGATTTGATTTGTCTTTACCAGAAGCCGTTTGCTTCTGGACTAGCCAACTCTTTGATAGAATTATCTTTGGTGAGCTGATTACCAGTTATGGTTTTTCCACTGCCTTTACCACAAGCCATAATCTTGTGGGCTAGCCAACTCTTCACTATCAAAGATATGGTGAGTTGAATACCATACAATTTTTGGCAAATTGTAAGCCATAAACGGATTTGAGATATCTTTACCAAGAGCCGTTTGCTCCTGGATTAGCTAGTCCTTATGTGGGTTAGACATGGTGGACTGATAACCATTTATTGTGTTAGTGCAAAACACTCACAAAAAAAATTTTGGCCAAAATGGGGGAATTAGGGCACTAAAAGGTAAATATGTGATCAAATTCGCCAGAATTCCCTCCCCCACACTTAGAATTGAACATTGTCCTCAATATTCAAAGTCCCGGCTATTATGCCGATCCTGGAATGTTAAAGATAACATTATTAGCCTAAGGTGTGGACCAAAGGTGAAAAATAAGCTAAATATCAAAGGCTTCTAAATAGAGCTATCACTTCTTTATTATATATATATATATATATATATATATATATATATTATAGTATATTAATATATATACTATATATTTATATATATATATATTATATATATATATATATATTATATATATATATATATTATATATATATATATATATAGTATATTATATATATTATATATATATATATTTATATTATATAATATTAATATATATACATGCCACAAACATCAGGGGAAACACCCCCACACTTAAGGTGAAAACCCATATGCATGCTACTGTTTTTGTTTACCGAGTCGCTAGCTTGACTCGACCCCGAATTCATTTGTTCATGGGGAAGTATCATGTGGAAGAGATAATCTCCATCGGACTTTCATTCAAGATGTTTGGACAAACATTTGAAGCACGTGAAAGTTTCACACCGATGAGATAAGTACCCGGCTTTACCTAGAATGGTAAATGGAAATGCCGCGGTCAAAAATAGTGTCTTCATTCCCGAGGGAGTGAAGAACAGGAGAAGCCACGGGATAAGTGAAGAAAAGAAAGAAAGTCATGATAAAAATCATGACTAACTCGTCATCACCCACAGGAGAATTCATAATATCATGAATCTCATCTTTTTAGCTTGTTTGATCAAGACATATCCTGGGTGTGTCTAGATCAAAGTAGAAGTTATCATGCTCCGATGGAGGTATGATATGAGTAAGTTCACAGGAGAACTCCTCGAAGGTGAATGAATCATATTCGGGGAGAGAATTATGAGAATGAGAAGTGGTACTGCCACAAATCTTCTCTCCCATATGATCAAAAGTGAAGGCTTCAAATTCCGGTATAGAATCATCGGAAAAAATGTTACTATCCTTAATGGGGATAGGAGATGAAATGGGTTTCTCTTTGAAAGCCTCAATTTTAGAAATGAGAAGACTGACATTCAATAATGTAGCACGAAGAGCTTCATCTTGGATTTCAGTGTCAGTTTCTTCATCATTCTCTTCTTCTAAGCTGACTAGCTCAGAAGGTAATTCTTCCATATAAACGATGTCTCCAGAAGATAACGAATCATTATCAGTAGAATCGGAGAACATCTCAACATGATCAGTTGGGAAGATAAGAGGAGGAGGGATATCACACATATGATCAAGAGTTCCCTGTGACTCTTTTGGGATTGGGACAAGGTCCTCAACACTAGACTTTATGAATTCGTCTGATTCCTTTTCAGGAACAGTGTCAAGATGCCCGTCCCCCATGCTCAGAGAGTGAGTGGGAATCTCGGGTGTGATAACAGCAGATTGAGATAGAATCTCAACTGATGAACTTGATGAATCTTTATAAAATTCAAGAATATCAAGTGTATTTTCATCATCACTGTCATCAGGAATGAAACGGAATTGAGAGCTAGATCTGGCTGCTTTTTCTTTTTCAATTGATTCCCTAATAGATTTTTCAATGGCATATTGGGAATTTATTTTAGCAGCCTGTTCTTCAGCTAACAATTCTTCCATGGATTTCTCATGTTGTTCATGACCAAGAAGCTCATCATGACAAGTGTTTAATAACACTTGTATTTTTTGTATGTCTTGGATGAAATCATGAGAAAGAGATTGTGGTGGTGATTGGTTAAGGTAAGGCTGTAGAGGTTGATCAAAATGACGTGTGTCATAATTGTCATAAGGTTCGTGCTCAATGATAGGTGTGTAACTATTTTGGCAATCAGAGCTGATATGTAAACCTCCACAGTATGTACAACAGTTTAACTGTTGTGACTGATTCTGTGAGTTATGTGGATATTGGTCAAAACCAAATTCGTAATCGTTACAAGGAACTTGCTCATGGAAAAGCTGGTTCCCAGTTTGACAATTAGAACTGTCATGAGGACCTCTGATCGTCTAATGTTAAAGCGGTTAAGCTTAAACACGGATCGTTGTCCCAACGAGGGTTGAAATTGATCTTGTCACTCGAGTCGTGAGTTATGTGAGATGAATAAGTTTGAAAGATGAGATTTGGTTTTTGTTTATACTATGAAAACTTGTTTAAAACTTAAATGTAATAAAGTACGAGATTAAAAGAAATAAGTTGAACAAGAAAAGAAAACATAAGTCTACGTATACTTAATGAAAATGAAATTAAAACTTCTAAGTATAAAATAAAGTAAAAAGGAAAATCTTTTTGGAGTTTTGTATTTAATGAACTAAAAGAAAAGTTTAACTAAAGAAAAGTTTAAAGATGTAACGTACTAAAACTTAAACCAAATAGAAAAGAAATTAAGCTAAGTGAAATAAAACTAGAAAGGTTTTTAGAAATTTTGACGGAGTTTCGTTTAGAAGTAAGTAGAATAAAACCTCACTCGATTAACGATGAGGTGGAGAAAAGCCTAGACCGGCTTATAAACGAATGAAACTTGACACAAATAGACACGTAAACTCGAAATCTAGAAAATCCTTACTCGCTATTTTGGACCCATACTCGCAAAGAATAGGAAACCATACTCGCAAGAACTCTAAAAATTTCCATACTCGCTAAAAACTTTAAAGCATACTCGCAAATAACTTTTATACTCGCTAAAGACTTAACCAAAACAAACCATACTCGCAATTGAAAAAGTTCATACTCGCTAAAAGTAAAATGATACTCGCTAGGATTTAGTTTGATACTCGCTAAGAATAAGTTGCCAAGTGATACTCGCAACCTAAGATAGCATACTCGCTAGAAAAAACTAATACTCGCAAAAATTGAAATCTGATACTCGCTAAAATATGGTTTGATACTCGCAATAATTTAGAAAAGTTTCATACTCGCTAGACTCAATGCCATACTCGCAATAAATTTACCCAACTCGCAAAACCCTAAATACCAAACTCGCTAAGGACAAAAATTAGGCTGGAACTTTATTAACTTGAAACCAACGATTATATGTAATGAAGAACTAATGAAAACCTTGTAGAAAACTAATTTTAGACACTAAATAAGCTACTAAATAAGCCAACGACTCAAAATAAGCTTTACCCCATTATTTTTTATATCATTCGAATCCAAAACCATGCAAAGGTGGTAGAAATAATATAAGCTTTTGTAAAAGATTAATATGACACGAGAATAAGCTCAAAAAGATGTAAAGATTTCCAAGAAAAAGATTGTAAAGAAGCGTAAATAAGCTAGATGAAAGGTTTAAGACATGAAATATAAACTTGCATTCAAAATAAAACTTACACTAAGACTCAAAATAAACTAAGACTAACTAAGACTCAATAAAAACTAGCTTACAAATGAGGCTAAGGGGGGGTATTTAAGGGAGCAAGGAAGCTTCCCTTTTTTACATCGTGTACGGTTTAGCCCCTATACTTTGATATCTCATGAAAGCTACACATAAACTTCTATTACAACGCTACTAAATGTTCTAACAATTAAACGTAAGTCCTTGTAACTTGAGGTAGCGTGTTGACGTGCTTTCCAAAGGTCTTTGAAGACTTAAAAGTGATCACTTGCTCGAATTTGTGAAGCTTATCTTGATATTTAACTTTGAACTTCGATTAAGCGTCTCTTTTATTTTCTTGAGCCTTTAAGAAATAAATTCGTCGTCACGGGCTTTTCTTAGGCAAATTTCATCTTTGGCTTCACTTTAAGACTCTTTTCCACATCTCGTGCTCGTTTAGGGCTTTTTGGTTGATTTTGATGTCGTTTTTGCAATATCCTTTCCTGCACAGTCACAAACACAAAAACACGATATCTTTGGCGTTTAACGTTAGTTTTTGGTCTTTTAGGGTCTGAAAATGGTGAATAAAAGGTATGTGAATAAGCACATACCAAAATCCCCCAGACTAAGGTATTGCGTGTCCTCACGCAATGTAATCACGTCACGCTTTAGAGATAAATAATTTCACACCTCTCTTTACTAACTTTGAAAAGTAGCAAAACGTTCAAAAGAGATACGAAATCATTTATTCCCTAAAACGCCCCGGTTTTCCATTTTTGACTATGTACATCATATATTACACTACTTTAGCTTATGACGGTGTGCTTGACTTTCATTATCTTTCAATAACGATTAAGGGTCATAGAGCAAGAACACGATTCATAGAAAAGTGACCGATTGGATAAAATTCATCGTCCCTGATTTTTCACAAGCCCCCAAACTAAGCGTAAAAACGGATCATTGTTTAATTACAAGTTAGATGCCAACGCTACTCATGGAAGTTACTCGTGTACCGCTTGCTCCCATTTTCCTATTTTTGTATCTCATTATTTTATTTTTGTGAGAGAAATGAATTTCTTCATAAGCATCTCGTTTCATAGTTTTTAGTCCGATAAAGATACCAAATTCATACGCTAAGTAGTTATCGATCTTCTCTTAAGAAGGTTTGCAAGAGAAATGTGGTCCACATCAAGGATATTGGATACATACAAAGACTTTGGAATACATCAAAAATAGACATAAGTTGGCGAGTACATTTCACGTGCACCTCATGCGTCCGATCTAGGATCGTAACATGCACCTCACGCGCGACCAACTTTAGTCTTAACACTAGAACTCATGATCCATAAATCTTCAACATACATCCTTATTCTTTCTTTTCTTTTTCTTTTTCTTTTCTTGATACTTTTTTTTTCTTTTTCTTTCTTTTTCATGCCTTAGTAACTTCTCGACTCCGAACCTTCACGGTTTCAATCCAAGACCTACCGCCAACTGCTAGGGTTGGAATCTAGGATCCAAGGTCCGATCTCAATCCGAAGTCTTAAAGCACCTTAGCTCATACATAACAACGGGCTTTTGGGTAGCTCCGAAACCACATGCGTACTACGCTTATACAACGAGATACAATACAATACCACTCGAGATAATGGGGTGTATCCTTGATGTGTACCCAAATTTTCAAGCAAAGATTCTTTTAAGAAGATAAAGAACTACTCATCGGCTAAACCTAATATCTTTAATTATTTAGCACAGATATGGGGTGAAGCAATTTTGTGGGAACAAAAAGTCATGAGTACCTTCGATGAGCTTTAAAGAGATCCAACTACTCTATGCTTAGCATCTAACTTCTAAAGAAACTCTATCATTTCTCGTTCTCCGCAAATTTAAAATCCCAAATAATGAGATCCGTGGATGCTTAGCCAATAATCAAGCCACGCATATATAAAGTCAAGTACGGGAGCCGACAAAAGAGTAGCTCCTTGTGTACAAAACTAGCATAAGCTTATGTGATCATCAATGGTTAAGGGAACAAGCTAGGGCTCAACACGCCCGGATCAAGTCAAAATTTTTATTCTCACTCTTACCTAGTAGGAAAGTCAAAACACGGTGTCAAAACTTTTATTCTATTTTTGCATAATTTTTATATATATATTTTTTTCATTTTTTTCTTTGGAATTTTTCAAAATTTTTCAATTTTTTGTGGTTTTTGAGGAAAAACGGGGTTGCGTAAGTAAACAGCAATGGTGAAAGTGCTAGGTCAATCAAATCGAAAATTCACCCCCCATACTAAAGATAAACATTGTCCTCAATGTTTAAAAAGGTAAGGGTAATCCTAACAATAAATCTAAGGCCGTTTATTAAGTGTGCCAAAGATACCGTTAGTCGATAAGATTTTGGATATATTGATTTCCAAGCAAGCATCAATACATGGGACTCGAGTGGAGATGAGACGAACCACGAGCACGAGAGTCATCATGAATTGGGGAAATCTGCATCAACACAAACAACCAAGCAAACACAAGATTGGAAGAGGTCGCCCTCCTCTCGTTACTTATTAGAAACTAGAAAACATAGATGGATAAGCATGGGGTGCCTCCCACGAAGCGCTTTGTTTTTGGTAATCGAGTCACTTAGCTTGACTCGATCCCCGAATTAATTGTCCTTGGGGAAAGTCTGGAGATCCGGGATAACCAAAGATGGTATTTTCCCTCCAAAGTAATGTTTCAAACGATGATCGTTTACCTTGAAATTTGGCCCATTTTGTTGAGAAAGTTCAATTGTGCCATATGGAAAAACTTGGGCAACGGTAAACGGTCCAGACCAACGGGACTTAAGCTTTCCAGAAAATATTTTTAACCTTGAGTTAAAAAGCAAAACTTGATCACCGATATTAAAAACACGATTTTTAATTTTTGAATCACGAATCCGTTTGGTTTTCTCCTTATAAATCAAAGAATTTCCATATGCTTGATCACAGAGTTCATTCAATTCATTCAACTGGATTTTTCGGTGATCACCCGCGGTTTTTAAATCATAATTCACATGTTTAAGGGCCCAGTAGGCTCGATGCTCTAGCTCGATCGGAAGATGACATGCCTTTCCATACACAAGCTTGTAAGGGGTACAACCGATTGGTGTTTTATAAGCTGTGTGGAAGGCCCAGAGTGCATCATCTAACTTGTCCGACCAAGAAGAACGATTTTCACCCACTGTCCTTTCCAAAATCCTTTTTAAACCACGATTCGACACCTCGACTTGGCCACTTGTTTGAGGATGATAAGCGGTACTGAGTCGATGGGTAACACCATATTTTGACATAACTTTTGAAAACTGGTCATTGCAAAAATGAGTACCACGGTCACTGATGATAGCTGAGGTGTACTGAATCTGGCAAACAAACTTTTCAAAAATTTTACAACCACTCGAGCGTCGTTAGTTGGGAGAGCTATGGCTTCAACCCATTTAGACAAATAATCGACTGCCACGAGGATGTATTTGTTTCCTTTTGAAGATGGAAATGGTCCCATGAAATCGATCCCCCACACGTCAAAGAATTCGCAAACTTGGATAGAGTTTTGAGGCATCTCATCCCGCTGCGAAATTTTTCCTTGTCGTTGGCACGCGTCACAAGACTTCACTAGGTCCTGTGCATCGCGGTAGATCGAAGGCCAGAAGAAACCGGAGTCAAAAACTTTTTTAGCAGTAAGATTGGCACCATGATGTCCCCTTGTGGGACCATTGTGGCATGCCATCAAGATAGCTTCAGCCTCTTTACCATGGACACATCTCCGAATGATTTGGTCGGCACAAACTTTGAACAAATAAGGGTCGTCCCAAAAATATTGTTTAACATATTTAAAAAATTTCTTTTTGTCCTGGGTCGACATTCCTTTTCTGATAAAATTCCCCGCATGGTAATTTGCAAAATCGGCAAACCATGGGGTACTAGAATCACAAAGTGATACACTCTCAAGTGTCTCAAGAGGAAATGAGTCATCAATATCCTTTTTCTCGAGAACACCTTGATGAGGATTTTCAAGCCGGGATAAATGGTCAACGGCTAGGTTTTCTTTTCCTTTCTTGTCGCGGATCTCGACATTAAATTCTTGGAGAAAAAGAACCCATCGCATCAGCCTAGATTTGGCATCTTGCTTGGTCATAAGGTATTTGAGGGCTGAATGGTCCGTATACACTATGCATTTCTTTAAAAGCAGATATGATCGAAATTTTTCAGAAGCATAAATTACTGCCAACATCTCTTTTTCAGTTGTGGTATAATGAGATTGGGCATTGTTCATTGTTTTGCTTGCGTAGTGGCTGAAAATATTTGTCCTTGCGTTGCCCCAGGACCGCCCCGATTGCATAGTCACTTGCATCGCACATTAACTCAAAAGGCAAATCCCAGTCAGGGGCAAATAAATTAGGAGCCTCCGTTAATTTCTTTTTAAGGGTATTAAAAGCATCAATGCACTCGTTGGTGAAGATGAACGGGGCATCCTTTTCCAAAAGGTGGGTCAATGGTCGGGCTATTTTTGAAAAGTCTTGTATAAANGGCTGAAAATATTTGTCCTTGCGTTGCCCCAGGACCGCCCCGATTGCATAGTCACTTGCATCGCACATTAACTCAAAAGGCAAATCCCAGTCAGGGGCAAATAAATTAGGAGCCTCCGTTAATTTCTTTTTAAGGGTATTAAAAGCATCAATGCACTCGTTGGTGAAGATGAACGGGGCATCCTTTTCCAAAAGGTGGGTCAATGGTCGGGCTATTTTTGAAAAGTCTTGTATAAAACGACTGTAAAAGCCAGCATGACCGAGGAAACTTCGAATTCCCTTGACGGTCGTGGGATGAGGTAATTTTGCGATAACATCGACTTTGGCTCTGTCCACCTCAATCCCGGTTTTTGAGATTTTATGGCCGAGGACTATACCCTCTTTAACCATAAAGTGACACTTCTCCCAATTCAGAACTAGGTTAGTGTCTTCACACCTTTGGAGCATTTGTTCTAAATGGGAGAGACAAGATGAAAATGAATCACCATACACAGAAAAATCATCCATAAAAACCTCCATTGTCTTCCCGATCATGTTTTGAAAAATCGCGGTCATACACCTCTGGAACGTGCCTGGAGCATTGCATAAGCCAAAGGGCATACGTCGATAGGCAAACGTCCCATAAGGGCAAGTAAAAGTGGTTTTCTCTTGATCGGGAGGATCAATGGGAATTTGAAAATAGCCAGAAAAACCATCAAGAAAACAATAAAACTCATTCCCTGCAAGACGTTCAATCATTTGATCCATAAAAGGAATCGGAAAATGGTCCTTTCGAGTTTCTTCGTTAAGCTTTCGATAGTCGATGCAAACTCTCCAACCGGTAACAAGACGTGTAGGAATAAGCTCGTTATCTTCATTCGTCACGACAGTCATACCACCCTTCTTTGGCACACAATGGACCGGGCTAACCCACGAGCTATCAGAAATGGGGTAAATCATCCCAGCATCGAGTAGTTTGATAACTTCATTTTTTATCACATCATGGATTTTTGGGTTAACCCGTCGTTGTTGTTGGATGGACGACTTAGAATCGTTTTCGAGTAAAATCTTGTGGGTGCAAAAACGAGAGTCTATGCCCTTTATGTCGGAAATACACCAAGCTATGGCATCTTTGTGCTTCTTAAGCATATCAACGAGACGGTTCTTCTCCTCATCTTGAAGGTGTTTAGAAATGATGACGGGAAATTTGTCGGTTCCTTCCAAGAATGCGTATTCAAGATGAGGAGATAAATCCTTAAGCTCGAGTTCTGGAGGCTTTTCGTTAGATGGCTCGACCTTTCTGACTTCTTCAACATAGAGATCCTTCGGAGGGAGAGGTGAAAAGGGATCTTCATTCAAAAGTTTTTCAAGCAAAAGAATGTCTCCCTCCGGATCGTAGTAAGAATCATCAATATCCGATGATGAAGATGTATCGGTAGAGAGAAAATCATCGACTTTTTCCAAAAATAAATCACCTCCTTCAAACGGAGTGAAAGAAGGGGAAGAGTCGGCAATTATAGGTTGAGAAGAAGGAGAAGAATCATCAATAGAGGGTGAAGATGTGGAATTATTTGTGGGGGTAGAAGGAGTAGAAGTGGGATTGCCACTTGAAAATCCGAGTATCTCTTGAGAATACTCGTCAGAAACTTCATCAATGACATCGATTTTGTTTATGGTCATGAGTTCATCGGTGGAGGAATATCTTGCTGTTTGGTCTAAGTTAAACGTGACGGCTTCATGACCATCTCGCAAGCTAATCTCTTCATCGTACACATCAATCAAAGCACGGCCCGTCTTGAGGAAACCTCTTCCGAGAATGAGAGGAACCCTTGGATCGGGATCGAAATCGACAACAACAAAATCAGCCGGAAAGTGAAATTTTCCCACATTGACGACGACATCCTCGGCTATGCCTTTAGGACGAGAGGTAGAACGGTCGGCAAGCTCGAGTGTCATTCGTGTAGGAGTCAAAGCGGGTAAAGACAACTTCTGCCAGACAGATAACGGCATAAGGTTAATGCTAGCACCTAAATCGGCTAAGGCGAAGCATTGAACCATTCCGGGAAAATTACATGGAATCAAGAACTTGCCGGGGTCTTCAAGCTTTTCGGGCAGCTTCTTAAGGAGCACCGCCGAGCAATTCGCATTCAAGGGTGTAGTCGACATTTCATACAATTTATCTTTATTATTCAACAAGTTTTTTAGCATTGATGAAAACTTTGGCATTAACACAACAGCATCAGCGAGACTCAAATCAAAGCGAATGTCTTGAAACATCTTAAAGAACTTCTCCTTGATTATCTCATTTTTATCTTGACGTTTTTGCTCATTTAGACGAAAAGGATAAGGAAGATCAGTTTTAACTGGTTCATCTTGTTCAAAAACAATTTTCTCTTTTCCTTTTGACACATTTGCATTTTCATTGATTGGTTGAACCACCGGAGGTGGATATTTTCGGTCCTTCCTTGGTGAATAGGAATTCTCGTATCCGTTGTCACCTCGGTTGCACGGTCCACTACCTTGGAAGGAGGAGAATAAGAGGTAGTTGGAACCGTTGGTCCTTTGTATGAAACTCCACTGCGTGTTGTGATCGCCTTGACATCGCCCCTCGGGTTAGCGATCGTGTTGCTAGGTAGAGACGTGGTACCCGAACCCGAGGGTCGATCATTTAAAGACTTTCTCATATCAAGCATTTCCTTTAATAACAATTGATCGTTTGTGACTAGCAAGCAAGCTTGTAAACCACGGATCGTTGTCCCAACGAGGGTTGAAATTGATCTTGTCACTCGAGTCGTGAGTTATGTGAAATGAATTGGTTTAAAAGATGAGATTTGGTTTTAGTTTATACTACGAAAACTTGTTTGAAATTTAAATGAAATAAAGAGCGTGAATAAAAGAAATGAGTTGAACAAGAAAAGAAGACATAAACTAAACTACACAAAAGAGAAATGAAATTAAAACTTTAAAATATAAAAGAAAGTAAAAAGGAAAATGTTTTTGAGTTTTTGATTTTAGTAAACGAAAAGAAAAGTTAAACTAGAGAAATGATAAAGGATGTAACGTACTAAACTTAAACTAATAAGAAAAGAAGTTAAACTAAGTAAAATAAACTAAAAAGGTTTTAAGAAATTTTAACGGAGTTTCGTTTAGAAATAAAAGAGATAAAACCTCACTCGATTAACGATGAGGTGAGTAACAGCCAAGCTCGGCCTATAAGATAAATGAGACTCGAACCCAAAATGAATTAAGCTTGACACTAAAAGACTTATACTAGCAAAACTATTAAGTGATACTCGCTATCTATTGATCCAAACTCGCTAGACTATTACAAAGACCATACTCGCTACAATTACTAAACCATACTCGCTAACCTATTCATACTCGCAATAAAAACTAGTGAAACTCGCAAAGTGTTCTAGTGAAACTCGCAAGATATTTTAGCCAAGTCAAACTCGCTAAGATGTAGCATACTCGCTATTAAAACTGTTTGATACTCGCAAGACTTTTAAGAAAACACGATACTCGCTAGACTAACTAACTCATACTCGCTAGGAATTTTATTTCATACTCGCTAACTACTCAAAAAATCTCATACTCGCAATATTAATTTCCAACTCGCTAAACCCTAGGTGAGAAAATTGAAACTCGCTATTCTAGGGCTCCAAACATGCAAAACCCATTTTATACGACCTGGACTTTTTTGTAACGAAAATCTAATGAATAAGATCAATGAAACTTGTGAAAAACTCGTTTAAGACTCTAAATAAGCTATTAAAAAGCCACGACACCAAACAAACACTAACCCATTAATTCATAAATCATTCGAATACAAGTTACAAGCAAAGGTGGTGGAAATTATTATAAAAGCTTTTTGTAGATTATTAAGACAAGAAAATAAGCTCAAAAGATTAAAAGATGTAAAAGAAAGATTGAGATGAAAAGACAAAATAAGCTAGGAAAGGTTTTTAAGACATGAAATAAAAAACTTGCATAGAAAGAAAACTTACACTAAGACAAAATTAAACTAAGGCTAACCAAAAACTAACTAGACTAGACAACCCAAAATGAAGCTAGGGGGTTCTATTTAAAGGGGCCAAGGAGGCTTCCTTGTTTACATCGTGTACACTTTGCCCCCTAGACGTTTATCGTTCATGAAAACTACACATAAACTTCTATTACAAAGCTACTAAACTTTCTAAGAATTAAACTTAAGCCCTTGTAACTTGAGGTAGCGTGCTGACGTGTTCTCTAAAAGTCTTCAACGATGTAAAAGTGATCACTTGCTCGAATTTGTGAAGCTTATCTTGATAATTATCTTTGAACTTCGATTAAGCGTCTCTTTTATTTTCTTGAACCTTTAAGTAATAAATTTGTCGTCACGGGCTTTTCTTAAGTAAATTTCATCTTCGGCTTCACTTTAGATTCTTTTCCACATCTCGTGCTCGTTTTAGGCTTTTTGGTTGATTTCTATGTTGTTTTTGCAATATCCTTACCTGCACAGTCACAAACACAAAAACACGATATCTTTGGCGTTTAACGTCAGTTTTTGGTCTTATAGAGCCTGAAAATGGTGAATAAAAGGTACGTGAATAAGCACATACCAACAATCTGGTTGTTTCTTCTTGATTTTTAAGTTGTGTCTGTTGATTTTGCAAGAAAGTTTGTTGGTTTTGATTTTGACGAAACAATTCTGCCAACAACTCATCCGTGTTCGATTGATTTTGAACAACACCTTGATTTTGATTAAAAGTTTGCCCACGGGTGTTGTTGTTGAAACCTTGATTTTGAAAATTTTGATTCTCATGATTAAAGTTTCCATAATTAGCACCTTGATTTGCAAAATTTCCATGATTACTTTGAAAGCTCCGATTTTGCTTAAACCCTTGATTTTGATTATGAAAACTGTGAGTTAATCGACTTTGATTTTGATTAACTTGATTACAACGATTTTGCACATTTTGGTTTGGAGGCGGGTTTTGAAAACCGGGTGGTGGTCCAAGGTAATTGGTTGAACGGTAGCTGAGAAGATTTCGATCTCCTTGGGGTTGGTAAGCGTTACCACCCATGTTAGCGGCGTACACATTCTCGTTAGCAACGTTAGTTGTTGGACACTCGTAATACGAATGGGGACCACCATATGTTTCGCAACTTTGGTTAATAGCATTGACGGTTTGAGAAGTTTGTTCTTTGTTTTGAATAAAAAATCCCATTTGTTTTGTAAGAGCAGCAATAGTATCAGCGTTTTGTTTGTTAGACTCGATAACGTGAGACAAAACATCGTCGTTAGACTTGTTACTAGCACTTGAAACTTATGTTTTATTTCGAGAAGTTCTAACTTTTGCTTTGTTTTCAATGATCGTGAAAGCTTCTTGAGTGTTTCGAGCTAACAGATTACCACCAGCAGCAGAATTGAGAGAATCTAGATCAGCGGGATTCAAACCATTGTAGAACGTATCAATTTAATGCAATTCGGAAAACCCGTGATTAGGACACTTTTCAAGTAACTCTTTGAAACGATCCCAAGCCTCGCTGAATGATTCATCGAAAGCTTGTTGGAATCGAAAGATTTGAGTACGAAGATTTGAGGTTTTAGAAGGTGGACAGAAATGGTTAAGGAACTTGTTGGCTAAATCATTCCAAGTATGAATCGAATTAGGGGGTTCTTTTTCCAACCAAGTTCGAGCAGCTCCTTTGAGAGAAAAGGGAAACAATTTCATTTTGACAACATCATAAGGAACTTGGTTGATTTTGATAGTTTCAGCAATGTCGGTTAAGTTCCGAATGTGAACATAAGGATCTTCGTGATCAAACCCGTGATAGGATATACCCTAAATGAGATTGAGTAATCCATGATTGATTTCAAAATGATTTGCTTGAATATCGGGAATCACGATGGCTCTCCTCACACCTTGGAAAGGTGATTGGAGTTGTTCCTCCATTGGACGTGGATCATGAAAAGGTTGGGGATCTCCTCCGTTGGGACCCCCATTGGGTTGTGCCCCGTTGTTGTTGTTGTTATTCATTTCCTCGAGGTTTTGAAGATTAACATGGTTTGGACGTCGTATAAGACTCTCGGGATTAGAAAGTGGTGGAAAAAGTTCGTATAAGAAGAACGGGTGTTCATACAAAATGAAACAAATCAAAGTGAAACAAATTGAAAAAGTAAGTTGAAATGAAAATCTTTTTGGTTTTTATGTTTTATAAAAGAAAAATGAGAAATATTTTTGGTTTTTATAGGTTTTATAATTTTTTTGTTGTTTTTATGTTTATGAAAAACAATAACTTCCAAAAGAAGGTTCTTCAAAACACAATACTCAATGATCTAATGACTTAATCTTATCAACCGCTCCCCGGCAGCGGCGCCAAAAATTTATCGTCTAATATTAAAGCGGTTAAGCTTAAACACGGATCGTTGTCCCAACGAGGGTTGAAATTGATCTTGTCACTCGAGTCGTGAGTTATGTGAGATGAATAAGTTTGAAAGATGAGATTTGGTTTTTGTTTATACTACGAAAACTTGTTTAAAACTTAAATGTAATAAAGTACGAGATTAAAAGAAATAAGTTGAACAAGAAAAGAAAACATAAGTCTACGTATACTTAATGAAAATGAAATTAAAACTTCTAAGTATAAAAGAAAGTAAAAAGGAAAATCTTTTTGGGGTTTTGTATTTAATGAACTAAAAGAAAAGTTTAACTAAAGAAAAGTTTAAAGATGTAACGTACTTAAACTTAAACCAAATAGAAAAGAAATTAAGCTAAGTGAAATAAAACTAGAAAGGTTTTTAGAAATTTTGACGGAGTTTCGTTTAGAAGTAACTAGAATAAAACCTCACTCGATTAACGATGAGGTGGAGAAAAGCCTAGACCGGCTTATAAACGAATGAAACTTGACACAAATAGACACGTAAACTCGAAATCTAGAAAATCCTTACTCGCTATTTTGGACCCATACTCGCAAAGAATAGGAAACCATACTCGCAAGAACTCTAAAAATTTCCATACTCGCTAAAAACTTTAAAGCATACTCGCAAATAACTTTGATACTCGCTAAAGACTTAACCAAAACAAACCATACTCGCAATTGAAAAAGTTCATACTCGCTAAAAGTAAAATGATACTCGCTAGGATTTAGTTTGATACTCGCTAAGAATAAGTTGCCAAGTGATACTCGCAACCTAAGATAGCATACTCGCTAGAAAAAACTAATACTCGCAAAAATTGAAATCTGATACTCGCTAAAATATGGTTTGATACTCGCAATAATTTAGAAAAGTTTCATACTTGCTAGACTCAATGCCATACTCGCAATAAATTTATCCAACTCGCAAAACCCTAAATACCAAACTCGCTAAGGACAAAAATTAGGCTGGAACTTTATTAACTTGAAACCAAGGATTATATGTAATGAAGAACTAATGAAAACCTTGTAGAAAACTACTTTTAGACACTAAATAAGCTACTAAATAAGCCAACGACTCAAAATAAGCTTTACCCCATTATTTTTTATATCATTCGAATCCAAAACCATGCAAAGGTGGTAGAAATAATATAAGCTTTTGTAAAAGATTAATATGACACGAGAATAAGCTCAAAAAGATGTAAAGATTTCCAAGAAAAAGATTGTAAAGAAGCGTAAATAAGCTAGATGAAAGGTTTAAGACATGAAATATAAACTTGCATTCAAAATAAAACTTACACTAAGACTCAAAATAAACTAAGACTAACTAAGACTCAATAAAAACTAACATACAAATGAGGCTAAGGGGGGTATTTAAGGGATCAAGGAAGCTTCCCTTTTTTACATCGTGTACGGTTTAGCCCCTATACTTTGATATCTCATGAAAGCTACACATAAACTTCTATTACAACGCTACTAAATGTTCTAACAATTAAACGTAAGTCCTTGTAACTTGAGGTAGCGTGTTGACGTGCTTTCCAAAGGTCTTTGAAGACTTAAAAGTGATCACTTGCTCGAATTTGTGAAGCTTATCTTGATATTTAACTTTGAACTTCGATTAAGTGTCTCTTTTATTTTCTTGAGCCTTTAAGAAATAAATTCGTCGTCACGGGCTTTTCTTATGCAAATTTCATTTTTGGCTTCACTTTAAGACTCTTTTCCACATCTCGTGCTCGTTTAGGGCTTTTTGGTTGATTTTGATGTTGTTTTTGCAATATCCTTTCCTGCACAGTCATAAACACAAAAACACGATATCTTTGGCGTTTAACGTTAGTTTTTGGTCTTTTAGGGTCTGAAAATGGTGAATAAAAGGTATGTGAATAAGCACATACCAACCTCCACAATACTCACAAGAAAAACTCAGTGTATCTTGATACAAAGCATCATTGAAATTTGAATGATATGACTCTTGCTCGTATGAGTTGCGAGGAAGGTGGTTGAAATCGTTTTGAGAATATTCACAAAAGTTCTGATCATAATCAGAGGTGAATGTAGGTTCAGTTCTCAAAAGATAACAAGCACAAAGTTCATGGCGAAATCCACAATCCTTGCAATTGCACCGTTCACAAAGTGAACCATCCCCTAACGGATCTCCACAACTAACGCAATGAAGTTGTTTCAACGAAGATGTTTGAGGAGGGTTGTCAGAAAGATTTGGTGAATCATTAAGAGAATTTGGATTTATGAACAAATTGCACACAGTACAAAATCTGTTACTACAATTATTTCCACACTTCTCACAAATACACTGGAAACAACGATAGCCGTTCTCAATCAGGCTTTTACAATGAAAACATGTGTAGCCGAGAGACGCCATAAGAATTAAGCATGAGAGAGGTATTAGAAGGTAGAATCAAACGGATAGAGGGTAAGGATAAATATTTTTCGGTTTTTTGCGTTCGTTGAAAACTTATTTAAAATATTTTTGGTAATCGTTTTGAAAAACCAAATCGTTTCCTCTTGGATCACACTTAGTAATCCATGAGTAATCTGAAATGGTAAAATTTTACGATTCGTTTTGATTTTATGTGAAAATAAGAAAATATGAACAAAGGTGGTAATATACAAAGGATATGAATATCCAGAATCACTAATCTGCAAATCGTTTTAGAATACGCGCACAACCTCCCCGGCAGCGGCGCCAAAATTTGATTGGCCTCAAACGGTCAACCAATATTGACCAAGGTGAATGGTCAACAAGGTCAAACCTACTGAGCCAATACTAAACCAAGGAGTATAGAATATCCCCGAGTCGTTAAGTCCCAGCGAGGTGTGAATGGTATCAAAAATGACTTGTGATCGGGTGAAATTGAATGGAAAAGGGGAATGAGCGATTATACTAAGGAAATATAAAAGAAAATGACTAAAATAAGCAATATCAACAATTACGTGAAAGTAAATTACCTAGAAACTTTTAAAAACCTAAAAACGTACGTTTAAATAAAAATTACGTAAACGTACAAAATAAAATGTGAATTCTGTCCAATATAAATCCCACGGATGTGAAAATTATATTTTTGGAATCCAAATGACAAAAGAAAATTATTGGAAAAACAAAATTATTATTTAGACCATTTAATTAATTATTATTAATTATTTACTAATTAAACTAGATTAAATCAAAATAAATACTAAACTAATTAAAATAAATCTGAATTTTTTTCTATAAATACTTTATAATAATAGAAAGCTAAGAAAAATATAAAAGATGCTAAGTGCCTATTAATAAGCACAGAAAATAAGCCAAGAAGAAAATAAGCTTAAATGAACTACTACTATTACTATAAATAAAATTAGGGGAAAAGATAACACTAAGAATCAGTTAGGGGAGATGGTGCCCGTGTGTGGTTGTGTGTGCTTGGGTGCAGGAGGTCAGGGGTTCGAATCCCACCTCTTGCACTTTTTGCAAATATATTTTTTTTCAAATTTCTTTAACAAACTAGTAAAACACATGAAAACTAACATTTTATTAAACTACAACTATTTGTAAAACTGACTGAATAAACAAATAAGAAAGCAAAAAAACTAACAGTGGCATAAAAAGGCTATAAAAGGGATTATTTGAAAGTCTAAAAGCTATAACAAAAAGCTACCTAAACTATCCTAATGGGGGAGATTAAGCTAAAGGTTAACTAGGGAACCATAAATAAGCACTAAGTGAACAGAATAAGCAGTTATATAAGACCCTAAAAGCACTAACAAGCAATTCCTACTCTACCCTTATACTTCGCTGCAGAAAAAAATGAAATAGTAGGCTAAAGGTGGCCTAAAAGCAGCAGGTAAAAAAAATCATAAAAATAAAATAAAAATATGGGGTAGAACACAAGCAAGCAAAGATGAACCATACCAATGTTTAGGGCAAATGGGCTTATAACGAAGAAATGAAAAGTCAAAAACTTCAGGGCTGCTGGGCTGATTTTTGATAGCAAATGGATGAAAAATGGGTACAAAAATCAAGTGAAAGTGGGTCAAAATGGTACTTTTGACCCACAAACCTAAGATACCTGATTATACTAACCTATTTGTGAGCTAATACGAAGAAAAACAACAACTAAACAAGCCTAAACTAGATTATAAACTAACTACTTGAAATGGCAGTTGAACAAAAAGAATTTTGAAAAACAAGCATGAAACCTTGAAGACTATTAGGAGATGCAAAAGCTTGGTTTGAAACTACTAAATATAACTAAGTAAAGCTGATGAAAGTAAAAGAAATGGTCAAAACAAAACTTTGAGGCAAAATGGCAGTTGTGCCAAACACCCCTTTTAAAGGGTCTGTTTGATTTTTTAACTGGAACAAGCTGATTTAAAGCAAGATTTGTGAACACAGAGGCTAAAATAAGTTAAATAAATCTTAATAAGCAAATATGTAATGTGAAAAGGCAGTTTTACAATAAGCACTTAAGAAGCAGTCTAAAAGCTTACATAGGGCAGTTGTGATCTAAAACCTAAACTAGTGCATGTAAATCTAGCAACTAAGCATAATTAGCATAAACTAAGTCAAATAAGCATAAAAGAGCATAAAAGAAACACTGAATAAGCACAAAGCCAAATAAGCAAAAAAAATAAGCTATTTTTGTATTTTTTTTTTTTTTTTTTTTTGGATTTTTTGCACACTTTAAGTAAGACTTGAAGAAAACAATTAGAATGAAAGACAAAGCTCACAATAAGCCTAGTGAGCTTGTATGAGCTTAATTTAACTGGAATATGAGTTTACACAAGGGAAACTAAAACTTGAGCAATAAAATGGAAATTTGACAAAGCTTAACAATAACAAAAGGAAAACTGAACTTTAATTGAACTTAGGAATAAATTACAATACTGAAATCTTTAATAAGCTTGAAAACATTAAAAGTTACACTAATGTTAATTTAAACGACTCCTATTTTAACTAAAATCCTATTAAAATCTAACTGCCATTAAAATGGCTACAATGCCTTTATTTATACAATTGAAAATGGTCTCTTGTGCTTCCTGTCTCTTTCCCATCAACAATGTACACCGTTGGATGAGTTAATTCGATCCTAGCCATCAATTGGCTTTTGGCGGGAAAAATCTTTTGGCAAGTTGTGGAGTTATCTTCTGGCAGAGGTGGTGAGATTTGGATTTTTGTGGTGGAAAGTTGATAAAAGGTGGAGTGTGGCAGAGGATAGTGATGATGGAGGCTATGGGGTAGTTTTGCAGGTTTCACATGTTGGTGGTATAAGGAGGGAAGGGAGGTGGTTTTGACTGTTTTGTTGACCTGGATGGTATTAGCTAAGCCAGGAAGTTTGTTTGGGCTTTTGTGGCATAGGCCAAGCAAAAGGGGTGGGGTGTTGTTGTTGTTGGGTTTAAGTAGATAAAAGGGTCCATTGTTGTAGTTTATTAACATAAGGACCAATTTCTGCCACCATTCAATTTCCAAAGGACCTTAAATGATTATCTTCCAAATTAAATTCCCGGGGGCCAAAATTGCCATTTTCGAAACTTGAGGGACTGAAACTGCCAATTGATGAAAATTATACTTCAAGGACCACAAATGTCATTTCTTGATTCCTGGAGGAATATTTTTTATTTTTCTTTGAAATAATTTATCCAGGGACCATTTTTGAAAGTTGAAGGACCAGAATTGTAAATTTATGAAATTTTCCACCAAAGTACTAAATATGATAACTTGTGATTTCAAAAGGACCTTTGGTGACTTTTTATTTAAAATAAATGCTTATGGACTAGTTTTGCCAAAAACTTGAAAGTTGGGGGACTGAAACTGCCAATTATGCAAACTTTAGTTGTTTTTCATCTGTTTTTGATCTTTTTGCATCTGAAGCATATAAAACACACTTTTGGGATATTTTCACTATTTTGATGCATTATTGGGTGTTTTTGGATGTTTTGGCAGTTCAAATGTAACAAAAATGATGAGTATTTACACACTCATCAATACGCTCCCCCTCAATTAATGACCCGTTTTCAATTTTAACGTTTAATAGCCATTAATGTGAGCGGTAACGTATTCGAGAAAATTTAAGATCGATGGCCACCTTGTACACCACAAAATCTCTTTTGAAGAATTTTTAGAAGAAAGAGATTTTGGGAAAAGAAGACTTCTCTTCTTTTACTAGAAAGGTCGCACTGAAGCGTACAACTTTTCGGATAATCCGCACACAGTGAAAACAAGATAACGTGTATTTCACGGATTTTGAAAAACGGGTTGCTATCTGAAGTAATAGCAAACCATAAGTTAACTGCCTGTTAACCTACTGTGGAGGTCTAGCACTTGCTCTGATTGTCAAACAAGAATCCAGTGTCCTTGCTAACCATTACGACTCTTCGTATCATGGACCAAACCGTCCACAGCTTACCAATTGAATCAGGCACTGCCACTTCCTCAAAATCTTTCTCCTTGATCTTCCTGGATCTAGTGAAAGATTTAAAAGGAATTAAACATTCCCAAAGATAATCCAATAAAATCCATGGAGAATTGTTAGCTGAGAGCAATGCTTGCTAAAGAATATAGGATCCCAATGTATGCCTTTG
>LBNU01037372.1:69136-93559 GCA_014162995.1 Artemisia annua | reverse complement strand
GTTTTACACCGGTAAAACAGGTGTGGAAAACAAAGCATAGTTGTTCAAAACCTTTCAAATTTTCAATATCTGGGAATTGCTTTGGCTGCCAATAAAAGGAATGGTCTCTGAACATCCAAATAACGGAGGTTTTCCTTCATCAACAAATCTTCAATAAAGAACACATGAGGTCAACTCTGATTGGAAATTTCTTCTTCAGTTTTAAAACTCAAACAAGAACATCGGGTTTCTAAACAACTTTTCAACAGAAAAAAAAAGAGTTTTAAATTCCTTTATTTCAAGGGTGTATTCAAAACTTGACAAAAGTTTTTTTTGTTCTCGTTGGAATTCAACATTCTTTCAATCGGATTGACACAAACCTAGTCAATGTATTTCAAATTGTGGCAAACGCACCCGTTTGAGCGCCGTTGCTGAAATGGGTTACCCAGGTTTTGTTGTTAATCTGATACCAGCCTTCTTTGTTGCATAATACTTGTTATGTTTTCTAAACTTGAGCAGATCAACCCATGATTTTTTCAAAAGTTTTTTTACAATACAATTCAAAATTGACTGCTCAGAAGGCTATCTCTCGAATAAACTTTCATATTTGAGGAGGAGTATTTTTGTTTAATGGAAACAATTTTTTATTCAACAACTTGACTTCTTGTTTTCAGCTAAGGACTCGTTCTTCAAAGCTTAGGAAAAAAGGGGTGCGTAATCAAACAAGTTTCAAGATTCTTCATGCACTCTATCCTAAAAACATTATGGTTGTGTACACATAACAAGTGCACAACCCGACTTGTAAAGAAAGGACCCTGAGTAGCATCAGTGCCTCAACCTCTATAAGGACGCGAAAGCTTCTTATTTTTTAGTAGAATATAATTCAATTTTCAAGATTTTTTAATTACTGCTCAAAACGACAAGTTATTCCTCCAATTCAAAACCTTCAAAATATATGAACTTTGAGGGGGGGGTTACTTGGAAAACATCTTTTGCTTACAATCACGTTGTTCTTGTTGTAATTCCTCCCGTAGAGTCAAAAAGGCATATTTTAATCAAAAGTTTTCAAAAATAAACATTTGATATGCATATTTTTTGAGGGAAAAGTTAAAGTGCATCAAAAATATGAATAAAGTTTAAGGAATCTCATGTGAGCTCGACTCAAGAATCACCCAGAATTGACGAACAACAACATGTTAGTAATCGAATAAGACATTGTCCGATAGGACTTGTCGATAAGGACTTGGTCTGAATGATTGTACATTTTCGAGAAACTCTTAGCATAGGAATACGTACTCATGACGGGTCTAACTTCCTCTTTTGGGAATGTTAACAACATCAAGTTAATTATTAGGCTAGGTTATCACCTAAAAGCTGATAATGCGAATCCCTTATAACTAGCAACGTAAAGCTGTCCCTCGGGTACAAGTCTTATTACGGTAGAATCAATTCTTAAAGTGCCACTCTTCCCTGCAAGTGCAATTTATCTTAACAATTCTAGGCACATGTGAAGGGGGAGTCTTTTCTGAAATTAAAACTCTCGGAGGTGTAAACCAAATGTGTTTACTATATAAAACACTTCGAGAGATTTTCGCAAATGGTTTTTATGGCAACATGGCAGTATTAAGGGATTAAGGTAGGAAAATGTCTATGATCGCCAGGGAAGCCGGGGGAGGGATCTACCAAGCGACAATCCCATAGTCTAGAAATAGAAAGTCCTTAGGTATGTTACAAAGAAGGGGTATGGAATGAAAGGGGAATTTAAGTTTGAAATGAAAAAGAAATGAAAAGAAAGGTTGAAAAGAAATGATCCATATATTCAACTATTAGGGCAGACACCGGGTACACCTCATGCTGCTAGATGTGTTACAAAAGTTACATCCCCCCCACCCCCCCCCTTCGTACTTGAAGATAAGGAGTCATGGACCCAGTGACGCCAATGTACTTAACCTTCTAGCCACTCAGGTATCTCTCAAAAGATACTTTTTCATTCTCACGGTGAACCGTATAATCTATCGACCTTCTCTTTAAAGTTGGTTAGTATGAAACAGGAGACCTGCCCCAATCTCCGCATAGAAACCATAGGCTGCAGCTAATCGAGTCTTAGAGCCTCGAGATTCATCAAAGGATCTCTTTAGGAACACTTAGTTTTATTACCTGGGTTCTCCTACATCAATGGACACCAGTTGTAAATTATCGGTAGTCCTTCGACAAGTATCTTGCAATCTGCAGGCAACGTTTATGAGAGGAATCACTTAGGTTTTTCTCAAAGACCTTGGAACGGAAATCCTGCCCAGGGTCAACATCAAACAGCAACCCCTGACAGCAGGTCACTTCGGCTACATCCTTGTGGGTTACGCTTTAGTGTGTTCGGTGACGCTTCCATGTGCGTTCTACAGTCGGCGGAGGTGATCTTCCAGCGGCTCACCTAATCGTTGGATTACTATGTATGTCCGTGTAAGCCCCTCTCGGGCATCCCGGATTAGGCAACGGCCTTGGCATAGGATTAGAAGGAGGTCTTCACACTATTGCTGTTAAGAATTCTAACGTTAAACCTGTAAAGTGCCGGCAGGTCTACAGTCGTAGGGGTGATCTCGCTCACACTACCTAATCGTTGGGGTACTCCGGTATTTTCTGAGTTAGCTCCTCGGGGCATCCGTTAGGAAGGCCATAGGTTTGAGGCAGAAGGCGTAACCACATTGCAGAGGGTGAAAAATTTTGTTTCGTCACTTGTAAGCGTTGTTTATACTAACCATTTTCATGCAGGAACTCAAACCATGATTCACATGCTCATACTTACGCATCAAAGACTTCCGAAAGTTCTAAGTTATACAAAGTCAAAGAAGATCAAAGTTTCTCAAATGTTAATTAAGATTCACGTCAACTGGATCTACAAAGTCTAAGACAAATATGCTTACTAATGATCGGGATACTCGAGTACAAGTCATAAAAAGTTCAAAACGGTATGAGCATGTTGGAATGCCGTGAATGGCGTACCATCAAGTTGAGTCGAAGGAGTGACCAAAGGCAGATTACTACATCATATGCATCATTTCAACAACAAGGAACAAGGATTGAAGAGCAAAGAATTTTTGTCTAATTTAACCGATTTTGAGACGTCCAGCAATTGCCAAAGTTCAAGAGTAAAGAAGATGATGTCAAAGCAACCATTCACCATTGACGACCGACCCTTAGGGGGAGATTTTTGGGAACACGTTTCACGTTATTCAAGTGTCGGTCATTAGTTTATGATAGGTTGCTAGTTAAACTTATTATGTTTTATGTTTATTCATTTTGTTATGAAAGTTTATGATGTAATGTTACTACAAGTGGAAGTCCAAGGGCTAGTAGTGTAAAGTATGGAGAAGAATCTAGAGACCCTTGGACTCCCCTATAAATACTATGTGTAAGCCTTCATTAAGGCTTGTTGGTTCTCATTAATACATTGTCATTTTCATCATATCATTAGTAGAGTTCCTTCCAACTTCTTCTCTTCTCTTCTCCATTTTTGTTTATTGAATCTTTGGTTGTTTATGCTATAACATGGTGACCTAACATTCTTTTAATTCATAAACTTCATTTTCCAAAAATTCCTTTTTAGTTTTCAAAAATTTGTTTTTATTTATGATTTTTAAGCTTAGTTCACAAAGTTTGTTATATTCGTTTTGCAATGTGTCATCATTAATAGAAGAGCAAGATGAGTCGGAGTGTACCTCATTTGAGTCTTGAGCCATGAGAGCAATCTCGTCATTCTTTGGCTCCTCGTCATCATCTTCACTCGCTCCAAGCACCACTTACAAAAGCTCTTTGAGTTTTACTTTTGGATGGTTTTGGACATTCTCCTATGAGATGACTTGTGTCTCCGCACCTAAAACACTTTCTTTCCCCCTTTTCTTTCTTATCATCACGATCTTTTCGGAAAGCTTTCTTGTCATCTCTAGGTTGCCTTACAAACTTCCCTCGTCTTCGAAAGAACTTCTTGAAGTCACTAACGGCCATGGCATATTCTTCATCATCACTATCCGAGCTAGATTCTTCATCATCACTTGATTGAGCTCTAGCTTTCAAGGCAATGGACTTGACTTTTTCTTTCTTGCCTCTAACTATTTCCGAATCTTTTTCCATTACCATTTCATGAACTTTGAGGTTTCCAATTAGCTCGTCAAGTGACATGCTTGAAAGATCCTTAGATTCTTCAATTTCTCTCACTTTGGCTCTCCGCTTTAGATGGAGTGCTCTAAGGAATTTCCTGAAAAAAATCTTGCTACAAAAAGGTTCATCAAGTGCTTTATGTGAAGTAATAATAGTGTTAAATCTAGCAAATGCACAATCAATAATCTCATCTTCGGGAATAGTAAATTTTTCATATTGTTGAACAAGAAGATCTATTTTGTTATCTTTAAATTGTGAGTTTCCTTGATGAGTGACTATTAAAGATTGCCAAATTTCTTTAGCGGTTTTACACATAAAGACTCTTTCATATTCTTTATTTGGTAAAGCATTGTAAAACATCATTTTAGCTTCATTATTTTTAGCAATCAATTTCTTTTGATCTTCATTATGTTTGGTAAAAGAGTTATCCTCATCTTTACCATTTGTACCTTCCTTAAAAGTAGCTATGTTATCACCTTCAAGGATTATATACCATAGATCTATATCTTTTGATTTCACGTGAGTTTCAAAGCGGTTTTTCCAATATATGAAACCATTTGCTTCAAATAGTGGTGGTCTTTGCATAGATTTCCCTTCTTTGTAATTTTCAAAATCCATGGATCGTTTCAAGTTTTAAAACACAATATATTTTAAAAGCTTGAGTAACGTAGCTCTTGATACCAATTGTGGAAAACTGGAAGGGGGGTTGAATAGTTTACCGATTTTTAACTTGTTTATCTTTGAAAACTTTACGTGCAATCAACAATTGAAACTAATTAACAATAAGTAATATGCATGAATAAAGTAAGAAACGATCAAACCACAACACGGATGTTTATCGTGGTTCGGCTACAAGGACTCTTTTTCCTTGCCCTACTCCACGCCCCGAGTATCCAACTCGAGAGTTTCTATCACTAGTCAACAAGCTCCTTCACCGGCAGAGAAAACCTTACACGTCGCTTACACAAGATTACCGACACAAAGCTAGATGTCGAGTTCTTTTACAAGGGTACAACCACTCCTGTCACACTATGTATTTTAAGGACTAAAATACTAACCGGTCACTATTGAAATTACACAATCAAATTGAGTATAAACCACACGAGTTTACACAATGCTAAACTAATAAGTCTTGCAACTTTGTGTAGAAACTTGTAACTTTCGTATGAACTTTTGAACTTCTTTGCTACAAAAGAATCTCACACAAATGAAATGTTACTGAGTTAGATTGTCACAAATCACAATTTCAAGTCATTTTCCAAACCTCGACAATTTACTATTCACAAGTTACTATTCATAATTTACTATTCACCGATCACTATTCATCATTTCACTATTCATCGTTTTCGGAGTCAGTTTGTGATTTTGAGAAGTGTTCAAAAATTTTACTATTCACGTGACACTATTGATGATCATCATGCATTATTTTAATTTACGTATGTTCAAATATTTAATAAACGTTACCACTCAATTTTACTACTAATATATACCTGATACTTCCGTCTATGATCCTAATATATTTTCATACTCATTATAATAATATAAAATTTATATTATTAATTTACCCTGTGTTTTGAAACCATTTGCTATATTTTCCGGTAAACGCCTAAAATTACGTCGGATCACGATATTTCAACACGACAAATATTTTAACACCCGATTTTCATCAGGAATGTAATTTCATAATTTTCACAACGTCGTCATATTTTATTTGGTACCGTTAAAATTCATTTCTAGCTAACTCGGTACACGGTAACACCTAAAACACTAAGTATACAACAAATATCTTATAAAATCTTACAAGATCCAACATTTTTCTTCACCCCCCATCCTTGGCCGCCTCCCCCCCCCCATTCCTATATTCTTACACTTTGAAAATTGTCACTAACTTCATTTAATAGCTAGTCCTTTTGTCCCATTTTATTTCAAACAATAATATATGTTTCAAAATATCAAGTAAACATTTCATTTGCTAAGAAAAATACTCTCTTCTTCTCTCTTGCTCTCGAACCCACGGCCAACAACAAGAACAAGCAAATATCCATAAATTTTTCAAGAACAAGTTATAATCAAGTCTCATTTATACTCCTTGCTAGGATTTTGAAATAAAAATCCAAAGGTTTCTAACAAAATCATCTCCAAAATTCTTCAAATCATCAAGTAAGCTTCAAGTAAACTTTTCTAATCTTTTATACTTTCATTTAACCTATTTTGATGTTCTAGTAGCAAATCATGCAAATATTCATGTTAAACATACCACTTAATGTTCATTTTCTTTATAAACATAAATCTATATATTTTTACTTGCAATCTCATGAGATCCACCATTTTTGGTGAAGACTAGGAATCCATGACACCCTAAGAAGGTGTATGATAGATTAAGGGATGTTTTGAAGTTGATTGGAGTAGATTTGGACAAGTAGTTAACAAGAAAAATCTATTTTTGACACTATATAAATGTTGCTGAATGTTGTTGTCCCATTTTGCAAAACGTGGAAAGATCAGGGGTAAAGGGGTAATTTTGGACCAAAGATTTAGAAAATACATTCAAAAACGAAACTATGGCCGTTGGAATGAACAAAAACATGAACAAAAACGGACTTATAACGACCAAGATACAAGCATTTGAACTTAGACGATTTTTAATATTTTTCCTTCAGCACTAAACCTAGAAATTTTTCCAAGTGTTGACAGTCTTTCTCGGTGACCATGTTCGGCACCACTTTTCTCATTGATAGACACGTTTTTGAAAAATTAACATCTGTGATTAAAGATAGTTCACCCAGCCTAGTTTTCAAAACATCCAACCGTTTATCAAACGGATTAATCACGAATAACATATGTCCTTCTAAACTTTCCCGAAAACTGCCCAGAAACTGCTGAAACAGCCCAAACACCTCACTTCACGGCTATTTTTCTTTATGATTGAGAACCGTATGGACACAACTTCAGTGTTACGACTTTTAGACAATGTTACAAGCTTTCAAAAACTACTGAGTTTCTTTCCTAACTCTTAATATTCACTATTTCGCGACTAGTTTTGTGAGGCCATTTGGTCATATTTTCAAAGTTATGAAAAATGTTATTTTACGACGAAATCACTATATTTTCCAATAAAACACCAAACGAGGATGGTGGAGTACCGTTTCAACATATTTACATGAAAAGTGTTTATTAACTTCACGAGACGTCAAAAATATATTTTTCGACGATAAACGTTATTTTCAAGTTTCAAGAGTGGTATCGATAACATACGTATTTCCATGTGTAGCATCATTTCATTACTTACATTAGAGCCTATCATTCATATTAGGTTGCGGTTAGAGATCGTGCCTCATTTCGTGTATCCACTTTTGTCTTCGTAGCTATCACACCAGGTGAGTTCATGCCCCCTATTTTAACTTGTTTATAAATGCTTTGGGGGAGAATACATGCTCGTTTTCATCTAAATGTATACTTGATTTAATTGATTATGCTACATGTTTAGTCAAACATTTATTTGCTCCATTTATGAATTTGTTACTCATTCGAATGTATTGTATATTAATTTGTATCACACTTAATCCTTTTTACCTTTGGACCCAAGCATTTTAAACGATTATGCACGCTTAACCGAATGAACTGGCTCCACCACTATGTACATGCATGACTGAATGAACGGGTTACATAACCGGATGTACGGGTAATATGATCGAATGAACGAGTCACATGACAGACTGAATTGGTCACATAACCGAATGAGTTGGTCACGTAACCGAATGTACTGGTCGAACTAAATTTATTTTAGATCGTGGTCCACATATTACCTTTGTTTTCATAAATCGAACCATATTTGCCAGTGGTTTGTAAACACACAGTTTGTAAGTCTTGTATGGGCGGGGCTTGGAACTGGGTGGATTTACAATGCCTTTGCTGGGAAATCTTCATTCAAATTCATTTCAATTTACACTAAACTCTATGAACTCACCAACCTCGTGTTGACGCTTTAGCATGTATTTTCAGGTATTAAGCAATGGCACGCTACTGGAGGCTTTTGGCAGGGCATGGCATGGTCATAGAAGACTCTGATATTCATTTGGGGACCGTTTTAACTATTTTAAGGGCCTAATTCCGCTCTACTTTTAACAATGTAAATTCAACACTTTTGTTAAACGATTTTATTTTAAATGAAGGAGGTGAAAACCGTTCTTTGCACTTGTGTTGTGTTACCAATTGAGTTGCACCCCAGCAACATGTAAGCTTCCGCTGGACCCGATTTTGGGGGTGTGAAATAGATGAATGAAATGAGAGAGTATATGCAAAATATGATTGTAAGTGATAAGAAATTTCTTGAGTGTGGCTTGCTATTTATAGCCAAGCAAGTCAGCATACTGGCGGATCCGGCGGAACCAAAACAAGGGTTCCGCCCTTGTACCCAAAGGGTTCCGCCAGGTCTGACAGTCAAAACTCAAGAAATCTTTCCATATCAATGTCAAATCTAATCAAGATCCTTCAAGTCAACCATGAGATATGTTGAGTGAAGATCTTTCCAAATATGCATGAGATCTTTTGAAAAGTCAACTTTTAGATTTGGAAATCATTCCAAGAATACTCATGATGCATGTCATGATGTCATACAACATTTTCTATTTATAGAAATATAAAAATGTTATGTTTTATATGAAATGTAAATGTAGCAAATGTGATGTTTAGTTGAAATAAAGTCTAGTTATAAAAGACTTAAGCTATATTCATGTTTTGCTAAAAATTAAAGTTTACACTTTGTGGTTAACAAAATTTAGCAAAGATCGTAAAATAAATACTCCCTCCGTCCCTAAATAAATCTCCACGTTTCTTTTTTGTGAATCTTTGACCTTAAATATTTTTAGTTATGTTATATAATACTTGATAAAAATTATACCAAATTAAAATACACATAAAACTCAATTCATTCATATATTTTGCATCAAGTATTATATAAAATAAACAAGAATATTTAAGGTCAAAGTTGAATAAGTAAGACTTCAAAAGTCAAATGTGGACACTTATTTAGGGACGGAGGTAGTACCATTTTTAGGCAATATTTGTATTAACAATAACCCATACGTACTATTAGTATTGTACTAACTATTTAGAGCATCCACAATTAGTCAAGTTATTAAAAGCTTTTTACTATTTTAAAAAGTTATTTAAAAATGTTTTTTGCATTGGATCAAAAACTTTTTGAAAAGCTTATTAACAAAGACATGATAAACACATTTTTATTGTATTAAAATTTGGATTTACATAGGGGTGAAAGGTAAACAGGCTATCACTTTAAGACTTGACAATCTGGTTATAACTGATGTAAGGAGTTACGTTGTAGTGCTCACAGTGTATAGATTTAAAGAGGTACATTGTACTACTCAGTGTCACACAAATTGTGGATTGTTAAAGAGGCGAATATTTCGGTTCTTAATCAAGGATAGTACAAGCATTAAGTCACAGGGGGTGTCTACTTCACTTTCAAGTTGGTCATATCGGGTTGTCTCCATATGTGGTCATTACTATTAGCCGGTGAATTAAAAGGAGGTTTGATTAAAGGTTGATTTGAGGGAATTGTATTGAGAGCATATTTTTTTGACATATTCTCACGGAATTATGCTTAAACGAGCTGTTATGGCTTACATGTTGCATCAGGAGGGAGAAGTAAACGGTAATTTTACGGCATGTACACAACATTATGATGATTCCGATAACTCGCAACCATCAGGAGGGAGAAGTAGTGTACACGAAGAAGGTACTATTGTTTCATCTTCACTAATTTGGTTAATCGAGGGAATTGTGCTTAATCAGAAACCGAAGAGGTACTAATAATGTGTACATCGGGGCTTATTACCAACTCGGATGCAATACTATGTGAGTTATGTTGTTATGATGATCCCCGAACGACAACCATTGTGCTAACAGTCTAGTGTCTACTTTATCCGTTGCGTGTTTAAAGACTTAAGAGAAATAATTCTCCGTTGTGGTGTTTGAAGACTAAGGAGATTTATGAAAGAGAGTTGTCGATTCAGGAGGGAGCAGATAAAAGAAAAGGCTCACTAGTTAGGAGGGAGTAATAACCTAACTAGACCATTACAACTGAAGTTCACAGCTACAAGGATTAGTGCCGTCAGTGCCAAATATCAAATGCCAAGATCGTCGGAAGAGAACTTCAAGTCTGCCTCAGTATCTAGACTACAGAGACACTGCACTTCAACAACGTCAACATTGTTTATTATTAATGTAATTTACTTTTTTATAGGTCTCATGTAACCATTGACGTGTGACGCCATCTTGGAGGGAGATTGTGGGAAACTAGAAGGGGGGTTGAATAGTTTACCGACTCATTTTCTTTAGTTATAAAAATTTCTCTTTGAAAACTTAGATTCAATTGTAGATGAAATCAAGCAACACCAATATGAACACAACACAATACTAACACTAATATGAAATAAGTAAGTAAAGAGAAGAGATGGAAAGATCAAACCAAGACAACGAGATTTATAGTGGTTCGGTCACGAAGCTCTTCTTCGCCCTACTCCACTCCCCGAGTATCCGACTCGAGATTTATAGCACTATATCAACAAGACTCCCTTCAGGCGGAGAAAACCGTACAACGTTGCTTACGTTATTTTCCGACACTAAGCTAGATGTCGAGTACTAATCTTAGCTAGTATCAATCTACCACGATCCATTTGATCCTTACTTCACTCAAGATCTACACGATCCTCACACTCTACACTTGATCCACACGATCCTCACACAATCTACATGATCTTTACAAGATCCACACAATCCTCACAATCTACTCTTGATCCACTTGATCAATACTTAATCACTCAACACTCAAGAGATCCTCAAGATCTCAACAAGATCACAATGATCCACACAATAACTTAGAAATACTAAAACACTTGATGTATGTCAAGATACAATCAAGTAGACAACTAGTAATGCAAGTGCACTACTCTATGATACCAACACTTTGTATCTTCTTGATACTTTGTGTTCTTCTCTTGAGTAGTAGAGGTATGTAGATGATTCTTGGTTGGATGAAAGAATCACTCTTTAAACAAAAGAAAACTAACTAATGATCAAAGGAGAGTTTAGATGATTCAGGATATGACTACAGAAAAATTAAGTGTGTGAAAGGATGGCCAAAATCTGGGAAATTGAAGCGGTATTTATAGAATCTGAAAATTTGGCCGTTATAGAGGGACGGCACCACTAATTGTCACATGGTACCACTAAATTTAGTGGTACCGTGGTACCGTGCCAGACAAAAACGCTCCAATTTCTGTCTTTAGTGGTGAAATTTTATTTGGGGGAGTTTGGAGCTGGTTTGGGTAAAAACTAGCTGTTGGGGAATTTTCAAAATGAATTTTCATAATAAAATATTTCTTTATAATTCAAAAATAATTTGTAAAATGTATTTTTGAAAAGAAATTTTTGTCAAGCTAAAAATGTGAAGCTCAAAACACAAATTCACTTCTTTAATCATTTGTCAAGTTGTAAATTTGTTTGTTCATACCTAGAGTGATTAACGTAAAAGTCGGATATATCGATTAAAAACTTGTGTACGTTAATTTTGACGTAAGATGTTTTCACATTTTGTTATCATCAAAACATAGAGATATCGAAAGATGAGAATAACGTCTTTAGACATTATTTGCATCAACAATCTCCCCCTTTTTGATGATGACAAACATAAACTCATTTTATGTGAAAAACTAGTTTCGACAAGTTTTTAGTATGAGTTTATATCCTACTTCTCCCCCTTTTTGTCGAAGCAAAAAGACTTGCAAAGCTCCCCCTTGATATATACTCCCCCTCATTTGGAACATACCAAGGAATCGAGCAATTGTTATTGCTACAAAACAAGGTTAGATGACATATATACAATATCTAACAAGTATCAATTTAGACAAATATCCAACCATATAACAAAGAGGCTAAGTAGCCAATATAAAAATGATCCAACCAAAAGAAAATACAGAGATAAAATAAGCCCATGCATTCATTCATAATAGAACATCATACATAAAGTATGATTACAATAACTAAACTAGTAGACAATTACAAGAAACATGTGACATTCTCAAGTGAAGTTGAGGTCCTAAGATTTGCTTCTTGATACTCCAAAAGGGTTCCTAAGGTTTTTATTGTTGATGCCTAAACATAAAAGTTTAGTTGCTTGGGTTATTGGTCGGTGGAGGAGGTGGTATGATGGGTCCTTAAGGTGGTGTCAAGAGATGCTCAAGGTAGGAGAACATAAAGTTCATTTCATCTTTGAGGTGGAGGATGAGGTTTCGGTTGTGATTACAACATGGGCAAGATAAGCTATGTGGTTCAAGTGGGTAGATAATAGGATGGCCCATGATTGGCTGTGGTGATGGAGATGCAGAATGTGATGGAGATGAGTAGACAAGTTCAAGAGGAGTTGTGAATGATAGAGTTAATGGTTGAAGTGGGCTATATGGTAGGGAGAGTGGTGTTCTCCTAAATGTGGATGNAAATGATCCAACCAAAAGAAAATACAGAGATAAAATAAGCCCATGCATTCATTCATAATAGAACATCATACATAAAGTATGATTACAATAACTAAACTAGTAGACAATTACAAGAAACATGTGACATTCTCAAGTGAAGTTAAGGTCCTAAGATTTGCTTCTTGATACTCCAAAAGGGTTCCTAAGGTTTTTATTGTTGATGCCTAAACATAAAAGTTTAGTTGCTTGGGTTATTGGTCGGTGGAGGAGGTGGTATGATGGGTCCTTGAGGTGGTGTCAAGAGATGCTCAAGGTAGGAGAACATAAAGTTCATTTCATCTTTGAGGTGGAGGATGAGGTTTCGGTTGTGATTACAACATGGGCAAGATAAGCTATGTGGTTCAAGTGGGTAGATGATAGGATGACCCATGATTGGTTGTGGTGATGGAGATGCAGAATGTGATGGAGATGAGTAGACAAGTTCAAGAGGAGTTGTGAATGATAGAGTTAATGGTTGAAATGGGCTAGATGGTAGGGAGAGTGGTGTTCTCCTAAATGTGGATGATGAGGTTGATGTTGCCCTAGTGGAATTGGTTTTGGAAGGAGCATATGGTGTAGAGATGGATGAGGTTGAGTTGTTGGATAGTGGTGTATGAGGTTCTTCATCATCAAGAGGTAGGTTAATAAGGTTGAGTTCACTAGATGGTTTGATGTTAAGTCTTGGTTTCTTGGCTTTGTGTGATGTAGTGGCTATGGTGGAAGACATTGTGAAGCGTTTGGTTGATTTGTGATTGTGAGCAAGGAGGTTACAAGATAAGAGCTTAAATAGCCACATTCAAGCATGTATTGGTGGTAGGGATGTGTGTTTAGGGAAATGAGATTATAGGAATCAGCTCAAGAGTGCAGAAGGGAAACGAGGTCAAAAAGCAAAAGAGAATAGTGAAAATTGTATTCCCAGGGTACGGTACCACTAAATACCCCACGGTACCACTAAATTTAGTGGTGTCGTGCCCTATTTAGTGGTGCCGTGACCTGCTGGTGATGAGTTTTCCAATTCTGCAGGTTTTAGGCTTCCTAAATGGTAATTCTAGGGGAACTATTTGCAGCAAATCCCATTACCTCAATCCACTCAAGAATAATCACATGATTTTCATAACTATGCACATAACTAGCAATTTACACAAACATGTAAAGATCTATGTTTAGCCTACTATTGATCATGCATGTGACCATCTAGGAAATGTGACTTGTAATAATCATAATATAAGAAGATCATCTAAAAGAAAGCATGCAAGTAAATGACAATAATTGATTAAACATAGCCAAGAATTAATCAAGATAAATTCTTGATTAAAGACCAAGTTTGGGTGGTAAAACGATAAGACACACCCAAAAATTACCTAATTAAAGGTCATATTATATGTACAATGGTAACAATGTCTTATATTAGTTAGTTTAATAATAATGATTAGATAATGTTTTTATCTTCTTGATCTCCCCAACCTCTTAATTGCCCTTCCAAAGCTTTTAAGCATCTTTCCGATTGCCTTGAAACCACCAATGGTTTGCTCGTGCATTGACACTTGTCTATTATACATCACCGTTTGCCTTTTTATAACATTTTCTAAATTTGTGCTTCTATAGTCGAGATCAGATGTTGTTCTAAAGTCTGATGTATTAAGGTCTCAAAAGTAAGTGTCAGATGAAGGAGTACGAGCACGAGATGTTCCTTCTCCATCATCATCTTCATTCATGGGACGTGAAGATGATCCATGATGAAAGGATGAGGAAGAGAATGTGGCGCCAGAGTTGGATTTACGACCACGTGGTAACCCTTTGTCACTACGTTGTTTTGTGCGACGTTGTGGTCCACCAAGAGGTTTCATGATGGGATCGACGAGGGAATAGTAGATAGTTTCAAGGTGTGGGAAATGGATCATGACCCATCGATGGAGACGAGTAAGCAGCATGCCATATGGCATTACTTTATCGGACTGACTATGGATATCAGCCATTCTTTTCGCCATATAGTATGCGAGGTTGTAAGGAACCTCGTTACTTAGACAGAAAAGCATGTGGGCTAGACATGCCGGAACATGGTCCCGGTTGCCCGCAAGACTGATGACATTTTCATGAATGAGGAGTTCCCAACTTCTCAGATCGGGAAGGATTTCCCTAAGATAGATCCGATTGGGATCAAGATTTACAATTGTCCCATCGCGTTTTTGATACGTGTGGACATCACGACGAATTGACACGTGTTGTTTAATGGATTGAATGTCGGGGAGTTCAGTTAGATACGGACCTTCACTTTCTATACTATAGTAAAGGGACTCTAAGGAATGGTCTTCAGTGTAGGCACATTGACCATAGGATGGAACACCGAGAATATTACCTAGATCGGTGATGGACAAAACATCGCAATGCACCCTAACTTTTAAAAAACGTCGCCATGCGTCCAAACCTTGATATTTTGAGGCTGAATGCGTCCCTCTACCATTATTTGCTGTTTTGTTTTGTTTTTAGTGAAGGGCATAACGGTCATTTCATATATTTGAATTATTACTCATATAAATCTCCTCCTCTACTCTTCTTCTTCCACTTTTAATGTTCTGTTTTGTAATGATCAGTTCCAAAGCATGTATTCCATATTGTCTGCAACATATGTATCCAACGCTAACCATAAAAACTCATCAGTCATCATCATATCATGGCAGGAAGATTGAGAGTGGTGATTGTACATGGTCGCAAACACTAATCCTAACTGTCCATGGAAACTATCAACCGACTAAAAATTTATGTACAAATGAGATTTTTGGGTCTTTGTATTACCATAGTTAGATGCATGTTGATATATTGCTACCAATATCTGTACTCTACATCAAGTTTTCGCTTTCATCCTTATTAAAAGATGTATATTATTTGTTGTATACACTTATTTAATACTCAAATTTTTACAATCAATCTGGTGTATAAGCTAAGCTTTTTATTGGATAATATACAAGACTAGTTACCAAAAGATATGGCATTTAGTAAGGGTGTAGGAGAACATGTTTCAAATGAAGCAAAAGTCACATTATATTGACGAGCCAATAGCCAGTGCCTAGTTGCATGTTCTTGCTTCAAGAACCCTAAAACACGTTTATTAAAGGATACGAAGTTTCAATGTTTGAATAAAAATAGACAAAGTTTCATGTGTTCTTCTATAGTTTAAAACAATGGGTACGAACCCGCCGCGTTGCGGCGGGGGCCTTTGTACATGTGTGATAAGCTTGTTCTTGTGGTACTCGCGATTGTTTTGCAGTAACGACATACGGAGATACAGAATTCAGGATGCTGTTTACAAAATGTTGCAAGGGGCAGCCCTATGACATCATGATCTATCCTACATACATAGTTCTGTACATTGCACCACTACATTATAAGAGTTGTTACAGTGCGCTGTTATGAAAAGTGGCATTTGTTTTTCTTTTGTGCTATCTTGCTTGCTGTAAACATATGGTATGATATATACCAGCTTATATGATGATAATTAATTGCTATGCTCTTTTAATTATGTGTTCATATTTGTATTAATATTGTTGTGGCATTGTTGCAAGTCATAAACAGATGTTTTGTTGTGCTGGAGTGTATTGTCAATAATTCTTGTTTATTTTCGATTGCTAAATGTGTTAACTTCGAGCGTCGAACAATTAACAGAGATCAACGTGTCGACGGAACTCATGATTAGGATGATACTTGTAGTTGGATTGGTTTTGTGACAGGTGATGAGTTATTTTGAAATGAATTATTTTGAAGCCTTATTATCATGTGCCCTCCACTGATTATTGTTTTGTATGAAATTGTATTTGATCAACAACTGTATTTGATCAGCACGTCGGCTACACTGGCCCAAACATTCGGAATACACTATTGGACAGAAGGGATCCAACGTAGGCCCAAACAATATTTTAATACAATATGGGAAATTGGTCCTTTGTGAAATGTATATTATATAGACAATCTGAAGCAAAATCTTCACTTAAGAAACAGTAGCAACAACGAATAAAGAAACCTGTGGGCCAAAAGAGAATAGCTAAAAACCCAGGCCAACAGAAAGCCCAAAAGAATAGAAAATTATTTTGTTGAACATCAAGAGGATTAGTATATATAGGTAATGACTGATGCTATTTTTTTTATATGTATTTTTTTAATCGGAATAAAAAATACTTCCATTTCCAGCATGCTGCTATTTGCTAGATATGCGGGTATGTATGTATATATATATATATATATATATATATATATATATATATATATATATATATATATATATATATATATATATATATATATATATATATATATATATATATATATATATATATATAAAAGAGTGCACTAGGATCACAAACATACGTTGTTATTAACCATTTATAGCCATAAAGATCTAGTGATAGTTAAAAGACAAAAAATGGTAAAGACATCTTGTTATGACCAAAATGGAGTGAAGAAAGGTGCATGTAGTGAAGAAGTTAAGACAACAAATTAAGAGCCTACATTCAGATATACGGCCACCGGAACTGGGGCTTACTTCCCAAGTTTGCTGGTATGAGGATTGGCTTTTTTTTTGCAAGTTCTTGAACATGCAGTTGTGGAACTTCCCAATTTTTATTGGTTTTTAAAATATTACGTATATAAGTTGACGATTTTTGTAGGGGTGTGGGGTGCTTTCACTATGTACAATCCGCATTTGTATGTTCTTGGATCAATCCGCATTTGTACATAAATTTTTAGTCGGTTGATAGTTTCCATGGACAGTTAGGATTAGTGTTCGCGACCATGTACAGTCACTACTCTCAATCTTCCTGTCATGATATGATGATGACTGATGAACTTTTATGGTCAACGTTGGATACATATGTTGCAGACAATGGAATACATGCTTTGGAACTGATCATTACAAAACAAAACATTAAAAGTGGAAGAAGAAGAAGAAGAGTAGAGGAGGAGATTTATATGAGTAATAATCCAAATATATGAAATGACCGTTATGCCTTTCATTAAAAACAAAACAAAACAGCAAATAATGGTGGAGGGACGCATTCAGCCTCAAAATCTCAAGGTTTGGACGCATGGCAACGTTTTTTAAAAGTTAGGGTGCATTGCGATGTTTTGTGGAAAGTTTAGGGACTTGTAGTATACTTTTACACAAAGTAGGATATATGAGACTCAATCTGAACTTTGGGACCCACGTTTATAAACCAAACAACAAATTTCATCTCCAATCCTAAATCCAAATTCAAAACCCATCAACCAAACGGACCGTGAATGTATTATGCATTAAATGTATGAAATTTTTAAGAATTGATGCATTGTATCAAGTTTTTTAACAATTGTATCAAGTTTTTTTTTAACGATTTTTCAAACTCTTTTTGAAAGCACACCTAGAGATTATAGCTTTACTGTTGGTGACGTAACGAAATCTCATTTCGTAACCAAAGTAAACATTGTGAAACAAATCACTTTGACCATTGACCATTTTGCATTTTCGTACTTAGCTATGTCACACGAAATTTTAGTTAAAAAAACAAACAAAAAAACACATACATGAAATTAGTAAGAAATCTGGCAATTATTTTGTGTCGAATATGCATTAAATACCTTAAAAACTTATTCAAATTATTGGAAAATGAATTAAGATTTACAAAATAATTTAATCCTTTGACCAAAATAATTACCTTTTCTTAGGGTAACATAATAATTTTGTTGGAATGACAAGCATTGAGTTTTAAGTGATAAGAACTTCTTTCAATTGGTTGCATATTTTTTCATTTAAAATTAATATCTAGATACCGAAAGCAATGAGGGTCCTAAATATAAAACCTAGAGTTATTACCCGTTTACGTGGAAAATAAAAAAAATGATTCACTTCACACTTGTTTCACTGTAGTCAAAAAGAAGAATTAATTAATATATATTTTTTTAAAATAAACATTTTACATAAACCATTACCAAAATAAACACTTTCAAAATAATTTAGCAAAATCAACAAAGCGAGCAAAATGTTTTTTGTCTTTTAGCGAGAACTGCGAGCAAAACATGAGGCGAGCAAACATTTTACTCTCCATGTTCTTTGGCTTTTAGCAAAAAATATTTGTCTTCTTCTGAAAACGGTGAGCAAAGGTGAGGGCGAGCAAAATCAAAATGCTCGATGTGTCGATTTTGATTAAAAAAAACAAAACAAAACAAAACAAAAAAAACTCTAAAAATGTGTCAATTTTTGTAATTCTTGTTGGAAAATGTTCACTCTAGTACTTAGGGGGTGCTTGGTGGAAGGTTATATGGCCTAATCAATGGCAAATGATATGAATCATTGTGTTTGGTATGCTATAATGTACTGACCCATTTACCCAATAGTGGGTAATGAGTCATTACCCAATAAATTGGGAGGATTGCTCATTACATTGCTTTGCATTTTTTTTGCATTCTCCCTAATTTGAACCAAGCATGCTTTTAATTTTTAATAAAGCTGTAGCTACCAATTTTTTAAAATCTTCTTATAATATATTTGGAACTTTTTATCTTTAAAAGTCTTAAAAAATTAAGTTAATACATCTTTATTATTAGTAATTTTTTAAATAAAAAATTTAAAAATACACTAATTTCCTTTTAAATTGGATTTTGAAATAGTAATATATCACTAATATAATGAATATAATATATTTATAGTCTCACAACACAAACATATAATCTCTGGAAAAGTATAATCAAAAAATTGTTAAACAGCATTTGTCTCCGAACCCGTCTGTTTTACGCATGCTAGTTAAAAGTATGTTCAGATTTTCAAGTAATGTTGTTCAAACTTCCTTTATTTATTTATTACGGAGTAATTAATTTAATGATGTACGGGAAATGGAAACTTCAAAAAAAAAATCGTGTGATACTCTGTTAGTCTGTTTTGATTATGAGCACAGAAATTCACATGCATTTCATTTTTCATCAACACATAATATTTTATTTTCTTCAAACAACAATTTGCCAATATAGTTCAATTGTGTCAAAACAGGTCAATTTATACATACTCTTTTAAGAGAAAGATATTATGCAATTTACAATTTTTCTACTAAAACGTATAAACATCTATATCCCATAATAGTTAGTGAACGTTATGATTGCAACTGCCGCTATGTAAATATGGGCATAAAAATGTAAAGGAAAAGAAGCATAAATGTATTATTAAAAAGCTTTTTTCGAAGAACAACAAATGCATAAGAGCATAATAATGTATCATATTTCTTGAATATTGAAATTAACTATTAAATTTGTTCTTTTACTTAAAATCATTATATGTTATAATAATTTCTAGATACATTTTGGTTTCTTACGTTGTGTGAATAAATGTTATACGAAACACCTAACCAAAATATCACAATCATAATTATTTGTTGTGATAAAAAAATTCCGTTGTTATACATGGGTACTCGACTAGTGTGCCAAATGTACGGATGATAAAAAAACAAAAAGAGAAAATACGGTATAATGTGATTGTTGCACATTAAATGCCACATGTAGATGTAAAAGTTCTTTTATATATCTGTGTGAACACATCTTTTAATAATTAACTAAAATATTATATCAATGTTAACCCAATTCTATCTAAAAAGTATAAAGGAGATGATATGCAAACAACCTTACACCTATATAACCTATACAAAGGTAACTAATGTTATATCGATATACTTTATTCTCCTTTATATCATTATGGATTAAAAAAGTTCTATAATTGATTATCAGATATCGTCTACTTGTTTGATGTTTGGTATATGTAAATTCATATATATACAAACTAAATTGAATAGCAAATTAAATTTCACGTAAAATATTGCTTTGATTAATTTACTTTTCATGTGGAAAGGTTAGATTGAGAATTAATAAGTGCAACAAACAAAATGGTTGAAAACTTGAATATAGATAATTAATCCTTGTCTACCATCACGTTCACAACTCCACAAGCACTTTGGACCACCACATGACCGTTTCTGCCAACTTCAATTGAAATTCATTTCTTTCATTTTACACTTTTAACATTTTAGTTTTTGTTAGCTTAGATTGGTTAGAAACATATTTTTCATATTAACAAAAGAGTAAAATACACCGTTGGTCCCTAAACTTTCCACGAAACATCACCAGGCACCATAACTTTTCAAAATCGTCGCCTGACGTCCAAAAGTGTGGGTTTAGTGGCCGAATGTGTCCCTTGACCAGAAATGGTGAGGTCAACGCTCAGTTTTGGTACATTTTCCAAGGGCAAAATAGTCCATCCACATTTGCAACTAGGGTATGGTTAATGTCTAACCCTACATTCTATTAAATTCAATAAATTCATAAACTTTCAACATCTCAGCACACATAACATTCAATCTAACTAACTAAGATGGTAGTGAAGTTTGTAACAGTTGTCAACATGAAATCAATCGATTGTGGTGCGTATACAAGCACATTTAGACAACATGAAAATGAGTTAAGACATTGAGTTTTTAGCATTTAGCATTTGGATACTTTGACTTACAGTAGTCAACTGGCCAAACAAAGTCTGATACAAATCCAAACAGTCATTCAATTATTGGGTGTATGTTGACTTGTGAAAGTCAAAGTGCTTAAATTCAAACACCCGCTAAACTGCAAATGCATATGCAAACATGCAATTGAAAGCAAAAACTCGGCAAAATCAAGATTAAAATTATCATTTCAAATATGTTGCGTTACATAATGAGATTAATCCGAGGCGTATGCCAAATGTAAATTATCATAATCGTATGTTTCTAAACATTCATCATCCTCTTCAGGTTCAACCTGTATTTTGTGTATCCATTTTTTTTTTCTAATTTCCTAAGTCTAGCCTTCTCTTTCCAATGCGCCTTTGCCGCTGCAGAAAGCGTTTCTTCTTTCACATCAGCATGGCTTCCTTCTGCCATCTCCTTTCCTTTCTCCTTCTCCTTTGCTTCTTTCTTCTCCTTTGCTTCTTCCTTGTCCTTTGGATCTTCCTCCTGCTCCAACGCAGCTTCTAGTTCATAGTACCAGCTCTCATCACCTTCAACATTGGCCGACTTTTGTTGCTTAGAGACAGGGCTTTCTGCTGCTTCAGTAGTTGGTCTTTTGGTCAATACCTCGTCTTGTATAGCATCCGCATCTCTTGCTCGTTTGTTTCCGGACAACATGATTTCAAGTGAATGTGGTTGATGTGTTTTGATGTTGACGATATAAGATTGGTATGCAACAACATGTAGAACTAACCAATATATACACAAATAATGGGGAAAACGAAGAGTCTGCATTAAATTTTAGAAGCATTTTTTGATCTCTTCGATTCCCCATTATTTGTTGGAAGTATACACGCATGTAGACGTGAAGTAGAGCGTGTCAGGGAATACACGGTTGGTCCCTCAATTTGTCTACGTTACGTTGTGATACTTAAACTCCCGCAAATTATTAAGTTGAGTGTTTACATTTGGTCCCTCAAGTTGACTGTCGGGTTTAGCTTGGGTTAGATATAATTAAATAGTGATTTGACTATTATGCCCCTGAAACTAAAACATAAAACGTGCGTTGACCTCACCATTTCTGGTCAAGGGACGCATTCGGCCACTAAACCCACACTTTTGGACGCCAAGCGACGATTTTGAAAAGTTAGGGTGCCTGGTGATGTGATGAGGCGAAAAGTGTACCGCTTTTCGGGGGTCATTTAAGCCCGAAATCGTATTTATTTGATCAAATATCGCCCTAAATCGTTCCTTTTGGCATTTTAGGTACTTTGGAGAGAAATTCTGGAAAAGGAAGCATTTTTGACGTTTTCGGAGCATAAAAGTGAAGAATTCGACAAAGTGTCAAAATCTGCTGGAACAGTACTCCAGACGGCGTCAAGACCCATCCTGACGGCGTCAAGCCTTGATAAGCCAGAACATATTAAAGAGGGACAGCGTCAAGAAGGCTATCAAGAAACCCTACCCACGGCAAGGTGACGGCGTCAAGTCCATAACGTGACGCCGTCAAATATGTTTTTCTATATATATTCGCATAATTTTTAGTCATTCGTGTGGAACTTGTTAGAGAGAAACCCTAGACGATTTTTGCAGCTTTTTAAGGGTTTTAAACCCTTGGATCTTCCATGTTACATTAAAGATAAGTAATCAATTAATCATTCAATATGTCTATGTGTTGTTTGATTCTATCTTGTTCTTGTCTTTTGTTTAACATGCTAGGCTAAGTTTTCTTTGTGTTTGCTTAGATCTAATGAAACCTAACTATTAATTATTGATTGAATGATGTGTTATTAATTGTATTGGATGGGTGATTATCGATGTTAGGCTTAAGAAAACTGGCAGACTTCCGGTTAGTAACATGCTTGAACGTCTTAAGAAACATGAACCAAGGTGTACTAAGGTTATTTTGATTGTATTTAATGCATGAGTGAATTCTAGTGATCCCATGTTAGGAGCTTCTTAGCCGGCTCGACATAGGGGTGAAGTAGGATCTCATAGAGTTAGGGGAAGTCTGTACACACCCCTACGAATGGTATTAAGGAATACAATCCGTCATCCACGCAATTAATACACACTAATCAATCGGTAAAAGATAGTTAGGGAGTAAGGAAATCTAAGTAAACACACTTCTCTCCATTATAGTTTTCACAACCATTTACTTTCTTGTTATTTTATTTTATTTGCATTAGTAGTTATTTGGGTTAGTTGACTAGCAACTAATTCCGCCCACTCTTCTAAAACCCGAGATTTTTACTTGCTTTCCTTAAAATATAAAAATATAAAAAGAATCTTCCCTCACTCTTAGACCTATTAGAGTAGTTTTTCAATCCTAACGACACTATTCCCTGAGAGAACGATCAATCCCCCGGTACTTGCCACTACACTATACTACATCGGTCAGGTACACTGCCTGGTGGGGATTGCAAGCTTCTCAAGATCCCTTGAGAGGTAAAACCCTAGTGCGTGGTCGCAATCCCGCGCATCATGATGTTTCGTGGAAAGTTTAGGGACCAACGGTGTATTTTACTCTTAACAAAAATATGTAAGTCTATATTTATAAGATATAAGATCATTTGAGTACCAAATATTTTTTACATACCAAGGGACTAATCTCCACAATTCATCTTCCCTCCATCTTTATTTGATCTAATGGATGAGATTAATCCTAACAATTTTAAAAACCCACTTTTATCCTCTTTTTTCAAATATTAATATCTTTCAAACCGTTAATCGTTAAGCGAAAAAAAATATACCGTTACGACGAGCATTTAATTATCTTTCTATAGATATGCATTGTGATATACTTTCGACAAAAAAAATTTTTTCGTTTTTTTCCGTGGCCGAAAAAATCACATATGATATATCATATATGATATTACATATCATATATGATATGCAATATCATATATGATATATCATATATGATATGTAATATCATATATGATATATCACATATGATATTTTTCGGCCACGAAAAAAAACGTGAAAAAAACGAAAAATTTTTTTTGTCAAAAGTATATCACAATGCATATCTATAGAAAGATAATTAAATGCTCATCGCGATGGTATAATTATTTTCGCTTAACGATTAACGGTTTAAGAGATAATTAAATTATAAAAAATGGGTGAAATATTAATGCTTTTAATCTCAACAATTGATTTCTTTTTAGATGGATGATGGGGATGAGTCCCTTGGTATGTGAGGAATGTTTGGTCTTTTAAATAACTCAACTCAGAGTGATGCATTGGACAAAAAATTCAACTAAACTAAACAT
>LBNU01037372.1:57220-69127 GCA_014162995.1 Artemisia annua | reverse complement strand
TATTTATAAAAGGATTAGAACCACTGTTATAGTTATTCTATAGTGGGAATTAGAATTTATATATATATATATATATATAAATATTATTATATATATATATATTAATATATATATATATAATAATTATAATATATAATATATTATATATATATATATATTATATATATATATATATATATATTAATCAATGGTTATCTAACCTTTTAGCCGACTAATAATAACGGGATTGTATCCACACATCACACAGACTTAAAACTATGTAAAATCCTTTCATTTCAAAAGAATTGGTGTGACTATCTTTCAGAGCTGTTTGCACTGGCAAAAAATAACACATGTTAGTTTGATAGTCACTAGCCTTTTTACTACTAAAACTACTCGTGAGTAATTAATTAAAAACTAACTTTTTAAACATAATATATTATAATAGCAATAGCACTTGTATTGATTTTATATCTAAAACATATAAACAAGTTAAACCTGCCGATACGACATGTTTGTCACACCCTAAGCTCCACATTAGATCTTAAGATAAAAACGATCACTGAAATACTTATTAGATCGTGTACACCTTTGTTAAGTTCTAAATAACTTAAACATGAAAAACTTCATCTATTACTAAGGCAAAACAATTTAAGAAAAGAAGTCAATTAACATAGACAAAGTTGGTCCGGCTACAACTATTTTATTTTTTGAAAAATTTAGTTAAAAGCTTTGCTTAATATAACTTAAAAAATAAAAATACAATCCAACATAATTTCAAACTCATTCTTCACACACAATATACCAAAAAAAAAAATTGTATTTAAGATGAAGAAAAGAATATGAGTAGGTGGATGATGTTTCACATTCAAGAATAATAATAAATAACCACAAGGACCAATTCATGAAATTCCAATAAATTCAAGGCCATAAAAACAAAACATTTCACACTAACAACATATCTAGCCAAAAAAGTAACCTTGTCTGTTCCCATTATATTACACACTCCCCACTCTTCCCTCACCTTTCACCGGAAACCACCGTGACCACCACCACCGCCGCCGACACCGTAACTTTAGCAATGCCATAATAATATTTGTTTTATTATAAAAATGGCAGCGAGTGTATGTTCATCAGAAGAGTTTAATACCCACAGTGGAAGCTATAGTTTAAGTGCTGACGTCAGCGAGTCTGAAACTTCGAGTTCTTCAAGTTCGTTGAAGTCGTTAACATTTCCGTTTAGTTTTTCGGTGGTTGTTGATGACAACATTGTTTGGGATAAGAAGAACAAGGGTAGTAACAAAAAGCCTGACACTGATTTATCTGGTTAGTTTTTTATGTTTCTATTTATTTATTTATTTATTTTTTTTATATATATTTTTGGATCTTGTAATGATGACGTCATTTTGTTATTTAAAATGTAAGGATATATGGTGATATTAAGCAGATTCTGATAAGTTGGCCGAGTGTTTAAGCTTATTTATGGCCTTATGAATTTATCTATTTTCAGCTTATATTTCATAAGCTCAATTTTTGGCTTATTGTGACATAAAAAACCTTTATTTTTTATTTTACCAAATAAGCAAATAAAAACACTATTTCTAAGTAGAAGCATAAGTGTGAAAAATAAGCAAATCCCAAAAAGCCCTTTTGATAAAATCATGTTCATTTGTTAGGTGTTTGTGTAACTACTGAAATTAATGTTGTTGCTGTTAATTAAATATTGGTTTGATTAGTTAGATGTAAGATAAGGACATGAGTAAATGAATATGTGTGTATCACGCATATGATGATGATGATAAGTTTAAAAGATTACATATTGCTCTTTTTTGCGGCGCATTTGTGTGGATTAGTTTGGTGTACAGGTTATGTTCGACATGGATTTGTTCGTTGATATCATTTTTGGCAATCTGAAGTTTTTTATATAGGCTAGTGTCATAATTTGGGTAAATTTGCAGAAATTGATATGATGAAGGAAAAATTTGCTAAGCTTCTGCTTGGAGAAGACATGTCTGGTGGGGGAAAAGGCGTATGTACTGCTTTAGCTATTTCAAACGCTATAACCAATCTCTCTGGTTAGTGACTATTTAATTTAGTTTTATAAATCTTATTGAGATTTTGTGTGTTTTTCTAATTTTTTTTTTTGGGACGTGAAGCTTCTGTATTTGGGGAGCTGTGGAGGTTGGAGCCAATGGCACCTCAAAAGAAGGCAATGTGGCAAAGGGAAATGGATTGGCTTTTGTCGGTTAGCGACTCAATTGTAGATTTTGTGCCGTCAGTACAAGAGTCCCCTTCTGGTGGGAGTTACGAAGTAATGGAAACACGGCCACGTGCAGACTTGGCTTTGAATCTTCCAGCTTTGAAGAAGCTTGATTCGATGTTGATTAATATGTTAGATGGGTTTTGTAAGACAGAGTTTTGGTATGTTGATCGTGGCATTGTTTTAGCAGAAGGTGACGGTTGTGAATCGTTACCATCTCGTATTTGTGGTGGGAGGCCTTCAATTAGACAGGAAGAGAAATGGTGGTTGCCGTATCCGAAAGTTCCTGCCAATGGGTTGTCTGAAGATGCAAGGAAGAGATTGCAGCAGTGTAGGGACTGCACACACCAGATTCTGAAGGCTGCATTGGCAATAAATAGCAATGTGCTTGCTGAAATGGAGATCCCAAGCGCGTACTTGGAATCCCTACCAAAGGTACACTTTTGAACTTATATATTATGTTTTCAGTTGATTTATAATGTAATGAATTCGTGGATTTACCAGTGTATTTTTAAAATTGATTTTGCCAGTGTTATGTGTGTCCCAAATGCGGTTTCATTGTTTTGTATGCATAACACTGGCTGCTACTTTGTTGATCTAGTGACATATTGCCTATGTATGAATAAGGGTCATGTTTACCAAATGTCTCTTTAATGATTTATGCCTCATGAGTGTCAAACCAAACTAAATCGTACTTTATATATGTCTCGATACAAGAACGAAATGTTATACTGATATGCATGTTTAGTTTTAGTTTTATCCGAATCGAGTTTGATTCTATTAACCATCGTGTTTTACGATTAAAGTTTTTTGCTATTAACCATTGTATTTTGCGGTTAAAGTTTTTTGCTTCAACACTACATTTGTTCCAAATCTTAAGACGTTATGTCAATAACTTCAGACTTCTTAACAAACACATGCTTCTCTTATTATTTGCAAATACAGATGTTTACATTTTTTTCAAGTTAAATAGCATTGTCATCTGTTTTTCAAGTTACAGTTATGATCTTTTATCGAATGTGGCGCGTATTTTGCTTTTTTATCTGATCTTTATTAGTTGATTGTTAAAACAGAATGGCAAAGCTTGTTTAGGCGACATCATCTACCGCTATATAACCGCAGAAAAGTTCTCTCCCGAATGTCTTCTTGATTGCCTAGACTTGTCCTCAGAGCATCACACTCTGGAAGTAGCTAATCGGGTTGAGGGAGCAGTCTATGCATGGAAACTTAAAGATCACAAAAAACATACAAATCAAAAAGCCAAGCATTCATCGTGGAGTGGGAAAGTTAAGGGCCTAGTCGCTGATGGAGACAAGAACACATATTTAGCACAAAGAGCAGAAACTCTGCTACAGAGCTTGAGACTTCGATTTCCTGGCCTTCCGCAAACTTCGTTAGATATGAGCAAAATTCAATATAACAAGGTATGTGTATCAAACTGTCTTCATATACTCTCTCGTTCTGGACAAATTTCAAGTTTTTCTAGTCATGCACACATCACTTTNCATGTCTGGTGGGGGAAAAGGCGTATGTACTGCTTTAGCTATTTCAAACGCTATAACCAATCTCTCTGGTTAGTGACTATTTAATTTAGTTTTATAAATCTTATTGAGATTTTGTGTGTTTTTCTAATTTTTTTTTTGGGACGTGAAGCTTCTGTATTTGGGGAGCTGTGGAGGTTGGAGCCAATGGCACCTCAAAAGAAGGCAATGTGGCAAAGGGAAATGGATTGGCTTTTGTCGGTTAGCGACTCAATTGTAGATTTTGTGCCGTCAGTACAAGAGTCCCCTTCTGGTGGGAGTTACGAAGTAATGGAAACACGGCCACGTGCAGACTTGGCTTTGAATCTTCCAGCTTTGAAGAAGCTTGATTCGATGTTGATTAATATGTTAGATGGGTTTTGTAAGACAGAGTTTTGGTATGTTGATCGTGGCATTGTTTTAGCAGAAGGTGACAGTTGTGAATCGTTACCATCTCGTATTTGTGGTGGGCGGCCTTCAATTAGACAGGAAGAGAAATGGTGGTTGCCGTATCCGAAAGTTCCTGCCAATGGGTTGTCTGAAGATGCAAGGAAGAGATTGCAGCAGTGTAGGGACTGCACACACCAGATTCTGAAGGCTGCATTGGCAATAAATAGCAATGTGCTTGCTGAAATGGAGATCCCAAGCGCGTACTTGGAATCCCTACCAAAGGTACACTTTTGAACTTATATATTATGTTTTCAGTTGATTTATAATGTAATGAATTCGTGGATTTACCAGTGTATTTTTAAAATTGATTTTGCCAGTGTTATGTGTGTCCCAAATGCGGTTTCATTGATTTGTATGCATAACACTGGCTGCTACTTTGTTGATCTAGTGACATATTGCCTATGTATGAATAAGGGTCATGTTTACCAAATGTCTCTTTAATGATTTATGCCTCATGAGTGTCAAACCAAACTAAATCGTACTTTATATATGTCTCGATACAAGAACGAAATGTTATACTGATATGCATGTTTAGTTTTAGTTTTATCCGAATCGAGTTTGATTCTATTAACCATCGTGTTTTACGATTAAAGTTTTTTGCTATTAACCATTGTATTTTGCGGTTAAAGTTTTTTGCTGAACACTACATTTGTTCCAAATCTTAAGACGTTATGTCAATAACTTCAGACTTCTTAACAAACACATGCTTCTCTTATTATTTGCAAATACAGATGTTTACATTTTTTTCAAGTTAAATAGCATTGTCATCTGTTTTTCAAGTTACAGTTATGATCTTTTATCGAATGTGGCGCGTATTTTGCTTTTTATCTGATCTTTATTAGTTGATTGTTAAAACAGAATGGCAAAGCTTGTTTAGGCGACATCATCTACCGCTATATAACTGCAGAAAAGTTCTCTCCCGAATGTCTTCTTGATTGCCTAGACTTGTCCTCAGAGCATCACACTCTGGAAGTAGCTAATCGGGTTGAGGGAGCAGTCTATGCATGGAAACTTAAAGATCACAAAAAACATACAAATCAAAAAGCCAAGCATTCATCGTGGAGTGGGAAAGTTAAGGGCCTAGTCGCTGATGGAGACAAGAACACATATTTAGCACAAAGAGCAGAAACTCTGCTACAGAGCTTGAGACTTCGATTTCCTGGCCTTCCGCAAACTTCGTTAGATATGAGCAAAATTCAATATAACAAGGTATGTGTATCAAACTGTCTTCATATACTCTCTCATTCTGGACAAATTTCAAGTTTTACTAGTCATGCACACATCACTTTCTTTAGAGGTATTGGCCAAGCTGTGTACTGGTCATTATTGCTTGACTGTCAACGTTTTTTGTCAAGTATTTTAGTGTATCCTACATAGCGTATTAGTGTGTCACAATATGACCAAAACTAATACTTCACTAAGATTAAGCATGAAAGATATTAGGTTTGAATTGAACTTTTTGGTTGAGCTTTTCCAAATCATCACATTAATGTCTTTGTTTCGTCACCATGATAAAACATTTGATTAATAAATAATGTACATGTATTATGACTAGCATTAGGTATATCAACCTGATTGATTTTTATTTAACTTTGGAGCCTGATTTCTAATCAATCTCTTTCTGTTAATTACATTTTTATGTTTTATTGATGCAGGATGTTGGGCAGTCAATTCTTGAAAGCTACTCAAGGGTAATGGAAAGCTTGGCATTTAACATAATGGCAAGAATTGATGATGTTATCTTTGTAGATGATGCTACCAAACGTTGTGTGTCTTCAGAATCATTATCTACTTTCAATCGAGGAGGTTTAGGAGGCCGTCCTATCCAAAAACGAATGTCCCCTAGTCCCTTCTCAATCCAACACACCCCTTATTCCTCTCCGTTTGCCACTCCACAGTTCTGTACATCACCAATCTTGATTCGTAGCCCCAGTAGAACACCTGCACCTATCAACGATGACAACAATTGTGATGCTGATAAATTAGAAATCACGAAGCCCGCTGACCTGGACAAGCTGTGGACGTTTACTGAGAGCCTTAATGCTGAAAGCGTAACAGAGCGGGATTGAACCAGTTAATCTTACTGGTGGTTGTTAGTTCTTATGAATGTATATGTGTTTAGGAATGTAGTTTCTGTTTGAGGCTTATGAGCGAGTTTTGGTTAGTGATATTTTACTTATGTTATATTGTTTTTACATATAGCTAATGAGTAATAGGGAGGAGAATATCATGTTTTATTATTCAGTTGGTGGTGTTTTTCCAAATTGGGAATAATCCAACTAATGTTGGGTCCTTAGTTGGTAAAGAGTAGTGTTACGAGTCTGCATTGCAGGGCAACGGGTTTGGTAGCAAGTCGGAAGGTCGGAAGAGGTATCTGTTTCATATGGCTAAATCAAACCTGATAAAAAAAAACTGTGTTATTATTGTAATTCTTTTTAATTATTAAAGCCTTTGATAAGATAATGTGATGTATTTATGGCATCACTGTCAGTTCTTCGAAAAAGAAGTCTCAAATTTCTTCAAAAATTTCAGATATAGGTAACAAATTTCAAAAATTTTAGATGTCGATATTTGCAAATTTGCAAGTAATTCCAGAAATGATCGTCTTACTACTTTACTTTAAGGAGCCGTTTGGTATGATGGTGTAGAAATCAAACAATGGAATCATGAATGATTATTAAGGGCCCGTTTGGTTCGTAGACGGGTTTAGGATTCGGATTTGGATTTGGATTTAAATTCGGATTTTGATTTGGATTTGGATTTTGAATTAAATGAAGAGAGATAAAATAAATGATTGATAAGTTTATTTTATATATTTGTTTAAGATAAAAAAATAATAAAATAAAGAAAAAATAAAATATTTGTGGTTAGAAAAAAGCTTAAAATAAAAAACAAGTTTTTAATTGGCCACATTTATTGAAACCCACTATAAACCCACCAAGCTCCCCTAGATTCATTTTTTTGTGTCAGATGATTGCTTTAAGGGTATCAAAAGATACCAAACAAGTTTTTCATATTGTCTTTCATTCTAAACCATGTGAAAACCTTATACCAAACGGGCCCTAATATCCTTTGGTACAAAATGTAAACAAATTATTAGGAAATGATTCTTGAAATTTGAATCCACATCAGGTATCACTTAATTCCCATGTACTTATTATGCTCTCATCCACAAGTATAATATATTTAATTTTTCTCAATGTTTTTCACCCCTCTTAATACTAAAATAAAAAAAATTAAATTCATTATTAATTCATACAATAAATATAATTTATACATATTAATTATTTTCTCTCTCATCCTTTTCTTTCATTCAATACCAAATCCTAATCTTATTCCAAACCCATTAACGAAACAAACGGACCCTTAGGGCATGTTTGGTTGGGAGAAATGAACCCAAAGAAATGGAAATGAGTACAATTCTCTTGTTTGGTAGCATGGGGAAAAAAAGGCTGAGAATTCTCAATTCTTTGAGAGTTTCATTTACACACAATCCAACTTCTCTAGATTCCTCTACTTTTCAAGTGGAAATCAAACTCTCTAGTTTTGAAGCTTCAAAATCAAATCACGTGAACCCCACATAATATTAAAATTCACAAAACACCTCCAAACTCGTCAGGTAATAATCGATAAGTACAAAGATTTTATTTATTTATTTATTTATTTGTTTATTTGCTTTCTGATGGCTCAAAAGAACTTGAAAAGTATAAATCGAAATTTGGATCTGGTATGTTTGTGATGGCTCATATGTGGGTATTTATATTGATTCATATCTCATATAGGTATAGCTATTTGTTAGATCTTTGTTGTGCTAACGATAAACAAGATTGGGATTTTTTAATCCAACAAAAATTAATTGAAAAATATCTTGAATAGATCCAGAAATTTTTTAAAATAATGTAGTAATGCTATTGTTGATAGCAGTTTTGGTTTTGTAAATGAAAACATGGTGCTGCTAATTACAGTATATGTTAACTACGGAGTAATTAGTTACAAAATTTATTACCAGACCAGTTTAGTTTTCTTTAGGAAAAAAAAATTATAAATTTTGTTCATTTCTCGGGTGAAGCCTATGTTGTTACCAAACACTGGAATCTATCAAAAATCTCAACTGATTTCAATTCTCTGAAATTCTATTCTCTGCTTCATTTCTAATCTCTGAAATTCTCTGTACCAAACATGCCCTTAGTATTTTAGCAAATAACAGATTCGTTTCATACAAAGCATGAGTAGATTGATTGGAATCAAAACAATTAGACAATGATCATAACATGTAAGTGTCCTAATTTTAAACACTTTTGACATTTCAGGTAGGTTCCCATTGAACGTAAGGGTGGTGGCAGTCATGCTTCCGAAATCATCCATACCTCCCAAATCCACCAATAATATCATTCCACCTCATCCCAACCATTTCATACTTTTTTCATACCTCTCAACCCCTTTTTAGTGGCAACCATGCCTTTTTCATACCTCCCAACTACTTTTATTTTTTTATTTTCATAAATACACGTATGTACAACCCAATCCATCACTCAAACTCCAAAAAAACCAATGGCTTTCATTGCAGCATGACACCCCTTCTTCCTTCACATATAATCACACCAAATTCCATCATTTAATCATTCATTTCCAACCCAAATCCATCAATGGCTTCTAGTTTATTTGGCTCAAATATCTTAATTTCAACCCCAGCTCTCAAAACCCTCAAATCATCATCCTCAAGAACATCATCTTCAAGATTTGTAATCCCACAAGCGATCCTTAACAAAAAGACCCATGATTCAAATGCTGCTAATAACCTAGCTGCTGCTATTTTGTTATCATCTATAGTGACACCCCAACGGTAACAAAATGGGACAAACGGTCAATTTTTTAATATTCCAACGGATCTATTTGCTTCAAACCGCTCCATACCTCCGAATCATGTATTACCGCTGAAGCCATGCCGCTGGCCATACCGCCGAGGTGGCGGCGATGTTCACCGGCGGTATGGCCATGCCGTTGGTCATGCCGTTGGCCATTGCCACCACCCTAATGATAGGTATTGAAGCAAGACCCTATGCTATATAACTACATGAAGGCCCTATTATAATGTAGGGAAAAAGTTATAAATACATAACGTAGTTTCCAAAATAAATCATTATGCTCTATGAACTTTACTTATTGTCATAAGACTTAGGATCAAATGAGAAGAAAACTTAAAATGAGAAGAATGAGAAATAACTATAGCCACGCATTAGAGATGCATTGACTTGAATTAAATGCATCTCTAATCTTTTAGATGCACCCTAATATATTTTCTAGCAAAAAATTAGATGCATATACATATATTAGATGCATTTCATCAAGTTAGGGGAATTCTATGTGTTTTTTGTCCACTGCGGGACAAATTTGTTGCTAGTACTACTTTGCATCGTTTTCACTTCAAAATCACATTCGAAACTAATTGGGACGCATCTAAATGAATAGAGATGCATCTAATTCAACTCGATGCATCTCAAATGTGTGGTTATAGCTATTTCTCATCCTTCTCATTTTAAGTTTTCTTCTCACTGGATCTCTACTCATGTCATAATACATAACCGTTTTCATTTTATTTTGTTTTTTAACGACCGTTTGCAACAAACATTTGCACCGTTAGTCCTTTATACTAACGGCCGTTTATACTTAACTCAAAAATTGGTTTTCATACGTTTTTGTCTGTTTTTCTTCCGTTTTTTGTCCGTTTTTCTACGGGTTTTCCGTTTTTAAACGTTTTCGTCCGTTTTATACGTTTTCACCCATTTTCTTATATTTTCATCCGTTTTTGTTACGGTTTTTCATTTTTCATACGTTTTTGTCCGTTTTATACGTTTTCGTCTGTTTTTATACGTTCTAATACGTTTTTGCTTGTTTTCTTATGTTTTAATCCGTTTTTCTTGTGTTTTTGTCCGTTTTTATACGTTTTAGCCCGTTTTCTTACGTTTTCATCCGTTTTAATATGTTTTTGTCTATTTTCTTACGTTTTCATCCGTTTTTATCCGTTTTCTTACATTTATACACTATTTATAATAACATTTTTTATTTTTTATTTTAAATTTGGTTTTCTTATATCTTTTTTTTATAAATTTCGTTTTCTTATAATTTTTCTAGTAATTATTTTCCCTAAATATATTTAAAATTTTTACACGTGTATAAAAATGTGTATGCAAACTTATATAAAAATGTGTATGAAAACGTGTATAACACATTTTTATACACTTTTTATACACATTTTTACACACGTATATAAATTTTAAAGATAGTTAGGGAAAAAAATTATAAGAAAAGTTATAAGAAAAAATTATAAGAAAACGGGCTAAAACGTATAAAAACGGACAAAAACGTAAGAAAAAGGGATTAAAACATAAGAAAACAAGCAAAAACGTATAAAACAGACAAAAACGTAAAAAACGGACAAAAACGTATGAAAAGTGAAAAACCGTAACAAAAACGGACAAAAACGTAAGAAAAACGGATGAAAACATAAGAAAATGGGCATAAACGTATAAAAACGGACGAAAACATATAAAAACGAAAAACCCGTAAGAAAAACGGACAAAAAACGAAAGAAAAACAGACAAAAACGTATGAAAACCGATTTTTGAGTTAAGTATAAACGGCCCGTTAGTATAAAGGACTAACGGTGCGAATGTTTGTTCCAAACGGTCGTTAAATAACCAAATAAAATGAAGACGGTTATGTATTATGAGAATAAGTAAAGTTTATAGAGCATAATGAGTTATTTTGGAAAGTACGTTATGTATTTATAACTTTTTCCCTATAATGTGTTATTGTTTCTAATGTTAGAAAATAAAAATCGATTGGAATGTTTTCATTGATTCATCATTGATCCACTTAATGAATTCTACCTTTTGCTTTTCTTGGTATTTATTTTGGATACGTGATTGCTTTTGATACTTGATTAAAATGTATGGGCTGTGGCCCTCATGTCATCACAGTACTCCATTTGTTTTAAAATTATTGTCTACTGTTCACATTTTTAGTCTTTACTTTTAAACTTTGACCTTAAATATATGGGTTATTAGACAAATATGTTACTAAAGTTTGCCAAAATGTTCACCTAAGTTACTAAAGTTTTTTTCGTTACAAAGAGGTTACTAAAGTTAACGGGTTTATTATATGGGTTACTCAATGTTTAAAAAAGTGGCATTCTTATTACTACGAGGGTGGGCAACGTGATGATTACCGGTTCCCCTTGTCCACGTCAGCACTATAGTTTAAAATGTTACAAGGAAGTTACTATAGTTTANTTTTTTTTTAACGTTTTTCTCCTTCATACATATTTGTATATTTTCGTATGTTTCTATCCGTTTTATACGTTTATGTACGTTTTTCTCTCTTGTCGTACTTTCTTTACATTGTTTTACGTTTTTATCCATTTTCGTACGTTTTTGTATACTTTCGTCCGTGTTTTTATGTATCTATTTGTTGTCGTACGTTTTTATCCAGTTTCGTACGTTTTTTTTCCATTTTCATACGTTTTTTTCCATCTATGTTTTCATAGGTTTCCATAATTTTTTTATTACATTTGTGTGCGCATTTATATGCTTGTGTACATTTCATACGTCTTTTTACGTTTCAAAACTTAAAATTACGTCCAAAAACGTATTATAACGTCTAAAAATGTATAATAACGCTCAAAAACGTTAAAAAAAC
>LBNU01037372.1:13764-55947 GCA_014162995.1 Artemisia annua | reverse complement strand
TTTTCATCCGTTTTTGTTACGGTTTTTCATTTTTCATACGTTTTTGTCCGTTTTATACGTTTTCGTCTGTTTTTATACGTTCTAATACGTTTTTGCTTGTTTTCTTATGTTTTAATCCGTTTTTCTTGCGTTTTTGTCCGTTTTTATACGTTTTAGCCCGTTTTCTTACGTTTTCATCCGTTTTAATATGTTTTTGTCTATTTTCTTACGTTTTCATCCGTTTTTATCCGTTTTCTTACATTTATACACTATTTATAATAACATTTTTTTATTTTTTTTTAAATTTGTTTTCTTATAACTTTTTTTTTTATAAATTTGGTTTTCTTATAATTTTTCTAATAATTTTTTCCCTAAATATATTTAAAATTTTTACACGTGTATAAAAATGTGTATGCAAACTTATATAAAAATGTGTATGAAAACGTGTATAACACATTTTTATACACTTTTTATACACACATTTTTACACACGTGTATAAATTTTAAAGATAGTTAGGGAAAAAAATTATAAGAAAAGTTATAAGAAAAAATTATAAGAAAACGGGCTAAAACGTATAAAAACGGACAAAAACATAAGAAAAAGGGATTAAAACATAAGAAAACAAGCAAAAACGTATAAAACAGACAAAAACGTAAAAAACGGACAAAAACGTATGAAAACTGAAAAACCGTAACAAACACGGACAAAAACGTAAGAAAAACGGATGAAAACATAAGAAAATGGGCATAAACGTATAAAAACGGACGAAAACATATAAAAACGAAAAACCCGTAAGAAAAACGGACAAAAAACGGAAGAAAAACAGACAAAAACGTATGAAAACCGATTTTTGAGTTAAGTATAAACGGCCGTTAGTATAAAGGACTAACGGTGCGAATGTTTGTCCCAAACGGTCGTTAAATAACCAAATAAAATGAAAACGGTTATGTATTATGAGAATAAGTAAAGTTTATAGAGCATAATGAGTTATTTTGAAAAGTACGTTATGTATTTATAACTTTTTCCCTATAATGTATTATTGTTTCTAATGTTAGAAAATAAAAATCGATCGGAATGTTGTCATTGATTCATCATTGATCCACTTAATGAATTCTACCTTTTGCTTTTCTTGGTATTTATTTTGGATACGTGATTGCTTTTGATACTTGATTAAAATGTATGGGCTGTGGCCCTCATGTCATCACGCAAATTAGTACTCCATTTGTTTTAAAATTATTGTTCACTGTTCACATTTTTAGTCTTTACTTTTAAACTTTGACCTTAAATATATTACATAAGACTTCTAAACTTTGAACGGGTTGACCTTTTTGGTCTCAACTTTGACTATAAAATTTTTTGTTTATATTACATTATTACATAATACTTTTAATCTTATTGAACCCTAACCACAACTGTACTCCGAAACTTACCGATTGAAATTTTTTTCATTTATATTTTTTGTTTTTATCATGGAATAACTAACCTTTTCATATAAAATTTTCAGTTGTTCATCCTTAAAATGATTAAAGGTATGGTATTTCTCAACTGATTATGAACATGGCTTAAATATTCGTAATTGCCTAAAGTTATTTCTAGAAATCTTAAAACAATTTAGGAGAGAATCTTTATTTGTAAAGTAATATAAAGTTGCTTGCTTGATACAAGTTAGAATATGCAATTATGAAATGAATTAATACTCTGTTGTGTAATTTAACATTAAGGATACTTTAGTGATTATAGTGTGCTGAATTTTCAACAATTCAACATTGATTTTTGTCTTTTATATGTTGTACGGATATTACGAGCTCGTCTAATGTACTTGACAAAACAAGCTCGAGTCGAGTTTAATTACCTGTCATAAAAACGAGTCGTCTCTATCTTGTAAAATATGTTTGGAGCTGAACTCGAACGACTTCTGCATAGCATGAAGACAGAAGTGTTTCTTCCCCAACAACTAAAGTGCAAATGATGCGTTAAGCAAGTGAATGCTAACTTTGGTACGAAAAAAATAAATTAGACTATTCTGCCATGATCACTTGCGTAGCAAATTATAAGAAAAATAACTTAACTTAAAGCAGAAATTGGTCAACTTGAGATTAAAATAACCATCATCCTATCAAAACCGGAAGAATAACATATTCTTCGACTTGCTATGTACAATTTGAAGTTTCAAAAAGGTCTTCAAACCCTTCATCATCATCGTTGATGACACTACTGTTAGCATTGAATGTTCAAACAAAATAAAGGTCCTAAATAAAGCTCTCAGTATCTAGTGCATCTGTATCACGACTGATTCGCATAGAAAGTGGTTGCAACATGATGTCCCTCAGCAAATCCATACTGTACATCCAGCTGTTTCTAGGCGAAAACCAGAAGAATACAAACTGCAAACCTTTTCTCAGTCTTCATCATCGCGAAAATCATCAAGAGAATCATCATGTTCATTAGTAACGACATCATCTTCTTCCTCCATCTCCGCATCCTCTTCTTCATCCTCATGCTCGCCATCATCATCATCAACCTCATCTTCAAGCTCGTCATCGTCGTCATCATCATCATAATCATCATTGTCGTACTCATCAAAATCGTCTTCTTCTTCTTCTTCCTCACTATCACTATAATTGGTGGAACTTTCGTCGTTGGAGTAATCCTCTTCATCAGAGTCATCATCACAATCGGGAAAGAAATGAAACCGATGAGACACCGAAACCTTATCCAAAAAAAATAGCAAAATAAGTCAGAAGAGGCAATGATTCAGTCCCTAGTTGGTGGCAGATCAACCAATTCATTTGAAAACAAGTGAATTGGGATTATTGTCCAACCGGTCAACGTTTTAACTTGGCAAGAAACAAAATAACATCAAATCCACACTAGTTTTATGGGTTATAAGTCATCCAAAGTGCTGTTTAAATATATTTTTCAACATACTCAATTCACTAATTCAAATACAATAGATATGATTCAAATAGCAAAACTTGCTACTCGAATTTAATAATTTACCTATTTATATCTCTTCTCTACTACTTATAAAGAGTGTGTGTGTTTTTGAAATCTTGAAACTTAAATTAATGTAGTTTGCCTAAATTACCCCTAAGTACCCCTTAATACACCTTAAGCTTGATGTATTCTAAACTTGCAACTTTCCAAAAACACACGCTTTGTATTTCAAAAATCACACGCTTTGCATCAAGGGTCAAACCAGAATATCAATTTCGCATATATAATTATTTGCCGCTATAAACCGTCGCTTTGCGCCGGTATTCGTCTAGTTTATAAAATTCATAAAATGCAGCAGAATTGATTTTTTTTTTTATTTTTAAATTCAAATTGCTGATCAACTACAGAATTTCTATATATAAAACTCTTATTTGCTTTTCTGGATACCATATTTATTAAATTCAGTTCAGGATTATGCATGTATGCATGTATGCATGCTCTTATAGTGTGCAGCGTATCCTCTTTTAGAGCTATGCTATATTGTATGCTTTTAGCTCATGAATGTTCTCCACAGGTTTTTGAATCTCCTGATTATAATACCTACAACAATAATTTAGAGAACAATAAGGTACCACAAAATTTCACCTAAGCAAAGAAACATACCTCATCAATATTTGTTGGGAGAGTTGCTTTATCAACTGCACTCGGAGTCCAGATCTTTATGTCACGTTCAAGCCCACTACTAGCAAGCATAGTTGTACGTGGGTGTGCTTCGATACAGTTTACCACCTGCTTATCTGCTTCCATAACTCGAATGAGCTCTGAATCACTTTTCCGCCAAATGAACATCCGCCCACAATCAGACCCACTCACAACATACTCACATTTAGGTCCAAAGAAGTTGACACCCTTTACTGTTTCACAGTTTCTATGCCCCTTGTAGGCTTGGGGACCATCTTTGCCATCAGTCTCCATCTCTGAATCAGAACTAACCAAACTATTATCTGATATTGCTTTTACATCACTTCCCAAACCCATGTCCTTCGAGAAAAGATAGATGGAATCATTGAGGTAGGATGCAAGAAGCTCACTCTGATCCGAGAATGCCAATCCTGTTATCCCCAAATTTTCATCACCAATTAAATTTCTTGGACAAAAGTGGTCAGATGGTTTACCAAAATCGGTTGAACTGTCCCACTTGTAATGACGGATATCATATAGTCTAGCATATTCATCTGAACCAGCGATCGCAAATAGATTAGGGTTCCTTGGATCCATAGCTATGGAATGTAGATTATAGTCACATAATTCGCTACAGTACCCACGAATTGCGATCCAGTTCGTTCGATCCCAAACATGGTACGAAATCGATCCGGATCGACCGGGATCGCGACTTGGATCGGTGATAATGGCGTTCCAGAATTTAATTGATATTCGAATTGGACCTGACCAATTCGCGATCCAGTTAGTTCCGATTCACGTTCCAATTAAAATCAATGCGCGTTCCGATTGTATTCGATTCACGATTTATCTACATTAATTTTGTGGGTTTTCATGATTTCAACTATACTTCCATTATAGAGTGAATATATTTCTCTATCAATTTTGAATTCCTTATAGTTATTTTGGAACAAGATCCTCTGTCAATTAAAATTATGGCAGAAATGCAAGATATAAAGAAGGTTACTATCATAGTATCATTCTCTGTCAATAACTTATTATCATTAGCACAAAGTTGTAAAAATGGTGTTTGGTAAAACAAGGATCGTCTTTTGGATCTTGATTATGCTTTTTTAAGTTATGTTACTGATAAAACTTTTTTATTATGCTTCTTTGAATAAATTATGAGAATATGATTAGTATTATATGATGAATGTTTGGATTTCATATTTATAATAATANCAAAACACGAAAAGAACAAGTATTATGTACATCAATATATTTATGAAGCCTAATGCGACCATTTAACTTAATAAATCATTTATGATTTCATAAGAATAAATCTTGGCTCGGCCACTACAACGTATTCAACAGAGATGAGATAAAGTTGAGTTATAAAGGGAAAGTATGGCTGCAAGATCATGCAGCTACAATCGCTACATACATTGAACAAAAAACATCACCAAAACTCCTAAGTAAGCTACTTCATGATCCAAGGGAATTGAGATTCGTAACAACAATTTTGAATATCCTTGCATGAGCTATCACAAAGAAGTTAAAGGCCAATTTGAAAAGTATATTATGTAAAAACATCTTTATTTTGTTAGCAAACATAACCCACAAATTACCCATTGAAGGAAAATAAGTCATTTTGATGATTAGTTTCTTTGATAAATATCACAAACATAGATACCTAATAGATGTTTGTTAAACTTCACAATGAAAATATAATGACATATTCAAATTGGGATACGTAGGTGATATTTGGCCGTTAATTGCAGCGATTTGGCTGCAAAAATGTTGCAGACTTGCAGCTAATATGGTAATCAAGCTTGTTTTCACCAGGAAGACCTTTTACATCACTATTATTATGATTCAAATACAAAAAAAATATATCCATTATAACACCAAGAAAACGCAAAAAATACCTGACCATCAGCAGCACAAGTAACAATGCTTCTATCATCAGTGCCGGGCATAATCTTTGCTTGAAAAATATTGTCATCATGGCCCGAATAAAAAGAAAGTTTAACATTTCCATGTTCCCAATCCCAAAATATAACTTTCCTATCATCGGAGCCGGACACGAGAACATCTCCATCCCCATTAAAGCTGACTGTGTTGACACATCCTCGGTGTTTTTCTAGCTTCCTCGATAGATGAAGTCGTAGGACTAGATCCTAACACATTTATTAATACATTTGTCATAGAAATAAATATACTGAATCCATCAAAAGGGTGTGTCTAGAATAAGCTGTTATGAGACACCTTATGTCTTAATAGTGTTGGGCTTTGCTTATGCTTATAGTGTTTGGATTTACTTATGTGAACCGAAATAAGTAGAAAAACAAATTAAGAAGTGGTTAATTTGCTTATTTATTTGCATAAAATTTAGCAATCCTTGTTATCTAAAAGGGGTGATAAGCTGCTAATCCAAACACTGTAATTGAACTAATAATTAAAATGATTAAAAAGGCTATCAATTAAACCTCAGAAGCAGCAATACGATTAAAGAATTTTCTGGTAGAAAGACGGCCAACTTCACGGCGGGAAATATCGATAACAGCCGTGTCAATGCTAGCATCACGTTCCCTTTTCTTCGATGATGTCATCCTTAATCAATCAATCAATCGCATGTATTATTATTATAGATTAATCAATGATCAAGCCGAATCCAAAATAATACCTAGATACAAGCGGTTCGTTTTTTTACTTGTGTTAGGAGAAATAGGAACGAGGATATGGACGTCACTCAACTTTTTTTTTTTTTTTTACTCCGTATTATTTATTTATTTATTTATTTATATACTTGTGTTAAAACGAAGTGGATGTACCCGCCGCGTTGCAACGGGGTAAAAACTGTTTTTGTAACTCGGTGTTGCATTTCGTTTACGAATAGTGAATGTTGTCGTTTCATTTTTTTATTTTATTTTATTTTTATTTTGCGTTCTATCGTTACTGAATGTATCAAAGTCAGCTAGCCTTCATTCAATCAAGGCCAGTTCGATGGGATCTCCCTTGTCTCTCTTGGTCTCAGTTGCAATACTTGTACATGAAAGGCAATGAAATACTATTAAATAGAAAGAGGATTAAAAAAATATATATATGATTGTCCGAAAAAATTTTAGTATAATGTTTGCGGACATGTTTGTAAATGTCTTTAAGTTAGTATTGTAACTTCTTTTTTCCCTTCTATTTGTCACTTATTTATACCTCAAGTTTGGGCCTTTTTAGTAATCTAAATTCCTAATTTCGCTCACTTTACTGCCTTGGCAATGACTACTAATTCTAATATCGAAGAACTCAAAGAAGCTTGTGAGTCTAACGATTTAGCCACATGTTTCAAATTTTTGTTCAACACTGAGATTGTGACATATATAACCAGTATTTAAATACCATTATTTTACACACACATAAATACCATTATTTTATACGCCTCGGAGCTCGGTCCAGAGAGAATTGATATAAAAAGAACTATTGTAACCTTAAACTAATAATATTGCGAGACACCTACTATTATTTTATATGTATTGGAAGATGTTCATGTAAGAAGTATTTAAATACAATTATTTTACACACATTAAATACCATTATTTTATATGCCTCGGAGTTCGGTCCTGAGAGAATTGTTATATATAGATAATGGGCTTATCAGTATCAGTTTCATGCGCTAAAGTACACCCCCTATATCATACCCGAAACCGAGCATATTTAAATTTCGAATATGGGTCGATTCAGATCGGGTTCACTTGTGTCAGGTCTACTTATGTTCGGGTAAAATTCTCAAAAAAATCGCTACTGTTATAAGTTTACACATCTTTTATGTAATAACAAAACTCACTTTTGGTAAAATTGAGGAATTAGATTAATTAATGAGAGGGCTCAAATTTTCAACTGGGTCTTCTCATTGGTCAGTTGGAGTTTTCAAGGCAGAAAAAATCGGGCCAGTTTGGATTTGTTGATATTTAAAAAAAAAAAAAAAAAAAAAAATGTTATGCGGAGGGTATCATTATTAAAAGTTGAAAACCAAAGGAAAGGATAAACAATATGGTTACTACACTCCTCCGACTATCAGTGTTTGACTACAACCGTCACAAATGTCAACCATCAATTTGCTTAGCACTGAGTAAACAAGGGGAACGGTTTCTAACATCAGTAGCAACTAGAAACGATGATAATCCAGCAACTACTGCTAAATTAATCCGGAAATTTATTGCTTCTTCTTCGAAATCGGTTGCTCTTGATGCCATTTCTCACCTCGTTTCTCCTAACAACAACAACAACGCCTTCTCTCGCCTTTCTCCACTCGCATTCCCTGTAAGCTTCTTTAATTACTACGTATTTATTATGCTTCTTTATTAGATTACTAGTCAACAATACTTAGCTTTTGGTATGTTAGAATCAAACTTGTTAAATGGAACAGTTGTGTTGTGGTTTGCACCTTTATTTGTTCCCTTACGTCCCATTATTAACCCCCATTTCTTTTCATTATGTTCCGACATTTATTTCATGGGATAATTACCCGAAAATGTATCTAACTTGNAAAAAAAAAAAAAAAAAAAAAAAAAAACTTGTCTGCTGCATCTGAGTATGTTGGCTGCATGCTGAAGAAGAAGAAGACGTCAAAACATTAGGTTTTTACATGGCGAGTTGTTTGTAAAGTAATATATAACTTTATTTTGAGCCCAACCATTTCCCTACAAAGCCCAACCCACTCAAAACTATAAAAAGTGTTTAGTACTACTACTCGTATTTCTACTACGGAGTACTAGTTTTTAGTACTTATATTTGTTCTTTCAGTCATTTTTTCATTTTTTTTTTTTTTAGTGTTATAAAAATTTTATGCCACAATAAGTCTAGTACCCACAAAATATGATATATCAACTCAAATAAGGTGTTTAAGGTCTAGTATTGTTTTCATTTACATTGTTTTCTCTTTTTTAGCTTGATGTAAAAACTTTTTTTTGCCCCCTCTCAAAATTTTTTCTGGCTCCGCCCCTGATTACTACGTATTTATTATGCTTCTTTATTAGATTACTAGTCAACAATACTTAGCTTTTGGTATGTTAGAATCAAACTTGTTAAATGGAACAGTTGTGTTGTGGTTTGCACCTTTATTTGTTCCCTTACGTCCCATTATTAACCCCCATTTCTTTTCATTATGTTCCGACATTTATTTCATGGGATAATTACCCGAAAATGTATCTAACTTGCCACTTTTTGTTATTGTGTGTAGCGTCCTTTTTTTTTTTTTTTTTTTTTATTATGCTATCGTGTGTATTTTGTGCATGTAAAAAGACCGTTTTACCCTTATATTTTGTAACCGCTCTATTGACACCAAAGGATAAAAAGGTCATTTTATATGCACAAAATACACACAATAGCATGAATTTAAAAAGTTTGTGTTATAATAGCAAAAATAAAAGGACTTTACACATAATAATAAACATTTCTAGCCAATTATCCCTTGTTTCATTAGTTTCTCATCTACAACATAACTAAATGTTTCATCCTATTCCAAAATGTCAGCCAAACAAAACAATGGAACTCATTTTTAATTACATCGTTCATTACATTCCTTTATTATTACAATCCTGCTTAACAAAACAAACAATAATATTAAGTTAAGGCTGGTTTCATTATATCTTATCAACTTTCAAATTTTGTCTAGTCTTTTTTCTATGAAATTAATTTTTTTAAACTGTTATTCATATCATAATTGAAGAAAATGATGTTAATTACATGTTAAACCATGTAACCATATGATGAGGACCGAAACCAATATATTATATCATAGCAAAATAGGCCAATACTTGCACGAATACACGCTAGTTTTGTACATAATTTTTCAGTCATAATCAAAAGTGTTGTTGACTTCCTCATCTTTTGTATGTATGTGATGATTAGTTATGTTATAATTACAACAATCACGCGTTTTATCTGTCTAACGTCGATGCACATACGTGCAGTTATACTCCGAAATCAGTAGAACATCATGGTTCAATTGGAACGCTAAACTAATTGCCGATATCATTGCTTCACTTTGCAAGCATCAAAGACTTGATGAAGCACAAACCCTAGTTTCAGAAGTGGAATCAAAATTAGGGAATAAAGAACGAGAGCTTTGTAACTTCTATTGTAACTTAGTAGACTCTCACTCGAAGCACCAATCAAAGCAAGGGATATTTGATTCATATGAGCTTATCAAACAACTTCCTTCATATTCGTCTTCTGTTTATATTAAGAAGCGGTCTTATGAATCTATGATTGGGAGTTTATGCGTAATTGATTTGCCTCGTGAAGCGGAGGATTTGATGGTGGAGATGAAGAACAGAGGGCTTAGCGTGTCTGTTTATGAGTATCGGTCGTTGAGTTATGCATACGGACGACTAGGGTTGTTTGAAGATATGAAGAGGGTCATTGATTTGATGGAGGATGCAAGTTTTGAATTAGATGTGGTTTCATCTAATATGGTGCTTTCTTCATTAGGGTCTCATAACGAGCTCGTGGAAATGGTCTCATGGCTTCGAAGAATGAAAAAGTCCAAAATCCGATTCTCAATCAGAACCTATAATTCAGTGTTGAATCATTGTCCTACCATTATGTCAATCTTAGAAAACCCAAAAGGGATCAAACCCACGTCGTTGAAAGCGTTGCTTCAAATCCTGAACCATGATGAATCTACTCTGATTCAAGAGTTGATTGATCCATTGGTTTTGTCCGAATCAGTGGAGTTAACTACTTCAGAACTTAAGCTTGATTTGCATGGAATGCATTTGGGTTCGGCCTACTTAATTTTATTACAGTGGTTTCAAGATCTACTGCTGTTGTATGAAACAAAGAATTACACTATTCAGAATAAGGTTACGGTGGTATGTGGTGCAGGCAAACACAGTATAATCAGAGGGGAATCACCGGTGAAAGGACTGGTTAAAGAGATGATGATACAAATGAAGAGCCCCTTAAAGATTGATAGAAATAATGTTGGGTGTTTTGTTGCTCAAGGAAAAGTTTTCATGAATTGGATATGTCAAATTACTTCCAGATAATCAAAAGGAAAATCCTTTCCCTTTTATGGTTAGATTACAAATTACTGTCAGCTAAGATGTTTTTTTTACAAACATTAGTCAACCAATTCGAGTCAAAAGTCATAAAGTACTTATTTTCACACAAAAATCTGTAAGGTAAAAAAATATTCTGTAAATATTTTGATCCCTTCCATTGTCATTTTGGACACTCACAAACGAGCCACTTAGCTAGCTGTTGTTTGGACACCTATAAACAAGCAGCCTTACCTAGCCAATTAGCTTACAAAAGTTTGCTCAAACTTTCGCACATAATTCATCCGCACTTTATTTACTTGAGCCACTCAAAGCTTACGGTGCTCAGTCAACAAACTAACCGCTGAAACATTGATAGCTAATGTGATATTACAACTTGGGACCTATAACGATCCAATTCTTACCAACTAGATACGCTAATTGAAATTAGTCAATGGTGTGTTTTGTACAAATTAAACTGATAGCAAGATAGAGTTTAATAACCAAACTAGCTTTCCAGTTACACAAGTTTTATTTCTGTGAATTTTTTAAAGATAACATCAGCATAAGTATTTTAACAGACAATAAAAACAATCTGTAAAAGGAATTTTTTTCAAAAGTAAAGACATTGTGTTACCTAGACATGTTTCGATTTACATGAGGTAATGTTTTGCCACACTATGATTGGGAAGTAGATAAAAGGTGAGTTTTGATATTTACATTTACATTCACAACAAAAGCCATGTAACACATTATATCAAAGCTCACAGCTCCTAGCACAGCATGTGTATGAATCTTTATTCGCTGGAAAAATGGGGGCATTTTGAGGACGATGATACAACCCGGTGCAGCTTCAAGCATTCAAACAGAGTGTAAATAAAATGAGACGGAACCTGCCAATAAACAACAATCTCTACGAAGCTAAGAAGATGGAACTTATGCCATAAACAAGTGAGTAATTTACTAGGCCGATACACAAGCCTAACCAAGTACAATGCAAGCCTAACCAAGCAAGAGTAAAAAGGGAACATTACATTATTTAATAGTGCAAAATTTCTGTTCCAATATTATGATTCATGAAATTCAAAACGTTTCTCTACTAGATTCAAAAAAGAACTATGGCAGTAAAGGAGGGCAATTTCGCTCCATAAGTGGCTCAAATTGGGTTATGTTCTTATCCCTTACGGGTCAGGCTATGATTAAGAGGTTAACTTAAAAAAGAACATGAAGAACAGATTAACGTCATCCCAAGTGTATTTAAATGCATAAAATCTTCCCAGCCAGTTTATTAAAAAAAGGTACCCGATTTGAACTAATATAAAAAGATTAAAAAAAAAAAAAATGTAAAAAGTGTACCATGGAAATCTAGATGCGTTCCTGTAATCATGTCAGAAAGTGAGTATGAGCCAATACTAACCTGGGTGTGATGAGTTATACTAGAACCAAGGCATCCACCAGATATACATTTTTCCAAGGTTTTTATGTGAAACAGCTTCAGCAATTAAGCGACGAGCTTGTCCTTCTACAGCAAGAGGTAAAGATGGCGCTGCTCCAACACCAACAACAATACCTTGCAATCGTGCTTCAATGTTACTTATGGCTCGCTGAAATATCAAATATATTTGTTACAAAACTATTATGTCCCATATAACACTGAGCCCAGGTTGCCTTTTTCTGTTTTAAGCAAAAACTATTGTATAACACAGATAAGAAGATCCAACCTGAGCATGAGGGTTCTGAACTTCTACTCCACTATTTTTGTGATTTTTAGTCCATTCCACTAGAGGGTCATGGATGAAAGTCTCGAGAACACTCATCAGAGTTTCTCGGTGTTCCCTAAGTACAGAAAGCGTAATCTCACAGACCTTCAAAAAGGTGCCTTCATAACCGGTAATGCCCAATCCATCAATCATATTCTGCAGACACCATGGCATGAGAAGGTTTCAGAAATCATCTAGCAAAGAACCTACTCAAATATAACATTTAGGAGGCATAGAACATTTGACTTTGAGTTTCAAGAATCGAAGCATAAAACATTTAGTCTAGTTTATGAAACACGCAGAAAGTAAAAGAAATTAAATATAAGTTTTTAGGAAGTAATTAGATAATGGAAAGTCGCTTGCAAGATGATAAGAAGCTAGATATGTTGATAGTTAATATAATAAACGCTATCATACATTGTCTAATACTTCAGCTATATGTATCTCGTTAACTTTACTAACTTATGGGTCTTCATAGTAAAGCTTTGAACTTTAGGTCACTTATTACTTCTCTTTCTTGACATCTTGAAAAATTGCATTCACTCTTCACATTTTAACCAGATATGCAATCGATGTTGTATTAAGTGCTAATCCAACATTCCAGTTTTTGAAAAGATCATATAATCACCCAATAAGTTCACTGTTCAATAAACAAGTGTTGATCACAATGCCACTTGACATTATACACCCTGTCCAATGATACACTCTGTATAATAGATTATACAGTGTTGTACTTCCAACGAAATCTGTGATTCTGCATAATAAAATTTACAATAAACGTGTTCCATCTATATGAGCATACATACACTAGATGACAAGATTTAAACCGCTGCCAAACCAAGAATTATAGGTTTAATGAATATATTGATCACCATTTACATACCTACGCAACACCTATTCCATAAAGAATGCAAGAATCAAACAACGTGTCGATTTGTCATGATATGGACATCATTTTTTCCATGCTCTTACAATAAATAACACATAAATGCAAACGTTCAAGAAATAGATATGTGTATCAGATTCTTTTACCTGTGTCAGCCTAAAAGGTACAAGTTCCGGCTTCTCCAGTTGTAAGCCTCTGTCAAATAAGCAACTGAAATCAACATGAACACAGTCACCGGTGGTTGAATCAAAAAGTATATTTTCTCCATGGCGGTCTCCAAGACCAACTATATGCCCAACCATTGACCAAACAGCAGCAGTATGTGCATAAGCAACACGGGCTCTAAACCAAGCAGCCGGTTCAGAAAATGTGTTCAAAAACCACTTGTGAAAAGCTGGAGGGAACATGGGAAGAATTTTATTCTTCAACATTTCATCTTCAGTCATTTTACCTTGGCATAGATCATAAATACGTTTAATTTGAGGGTTTGTCTTCTGTCGATCAAACTTTCCAGAGCTTATATATATGTCTTGGAGGATATGCCGAAGCCCACGAGTGTGAGGTACCCATTCTACCATCCCACAATCCTCTGTTAATGGAATGACAGCAAATGTACGGACATAAAGCTTCCTTCTACGGCTTTCTGGGCACTTTAACAATAATCGATTTATCATTGCATTAAACTCCATCATTCGTGCATCTTTCCTAAGGTCATCCTTCGGTTTACAGAGGAATGGACGGTTTACACCATCACTACCAAGTAGAATAATCTGTAGAAGAATCAACATGGTAAATATATATTGTCCCACAGAGATAGCCATTACATACATTTCTAATTAATATGATCCTATAAGCTAGTCACTTTAAGATTATGCTCATCATGCATATTGCATGAGTAATAATACATTTAAAAGTAGGCAACTAAACACTGTTGGGATGGATATATTTCTGATAAATATACACCCAAAGAATATCAAGAGAAGTAAACAAGAAACCACAAGCAAATGACGTATAAAACATAGACAAAGTAGAGAAAACAAGCAAATTTAGGAATACAAAAAAGAAAAAATATATATATATATATATTAGAACCCTAATTGTTTGGATAGTCAAAGCGCGAATATTTTATATTTCTGTATACATTTGAATATGATGTTCAAGTATTTAAAATTTTCTATTCCTTCCCACCAAAAAGCATGGCATGTCATATTATGAGCTTATCCAAACCAGATCCCAGTAGATTTAAAAATTAGAGTCAATTTATTGTTGAAGTCAGGTTAATGGCAGCAGAAAAGATGGATTAAGGTTACGGTATTTTGGAAGAAATTTGTGATGCAGCAGTTGGGGCGCTAGATGAAACAAATAATAATGCTACAAAATTTAATGAAAAATGGGGCTGATGTTGTGCTTGTGCAGGTTTTAAATCAAGAACATAAGACCAAAAGAGAGCAGAATTTTAACAGAAGACTGGAATCCTTTTATGAACAGCTTTGGAAACAGTTCTTTGTGTCTCAAATCGAAACTATTATGGAGTTCAAAAAAGAGTCCATGTTTACTTAAAGAAGAATAAGGGATCCCAAAATGAAGATTGTTCAAACCCACACCTTGAGGACAAGAATATACTTGCGGAGCAGAGTCATGATACGATCTGGAATTATGGGATTATTTTTATAGATATTATTATTAGATAAGTATTAAAGATATCACGTGTATTAGATAGGTTTTATTTATAGATAAAGATTAGGAATCTTAGTTATATTATTATACATTAGGATTGTAATTTCGTTTATGCAAAATTTTACGAATGAATTAGTGATTTGGTATCATTCTTGGGATAGCTTATTTCAAGAACAGAATCAGGTTGTATTAGAATGACCACTTACAGAATTTATCTTATTATTGGCAGTTGGACTCTACACATGCATCTTACCTTTTTTGGTCGCTGAAGTGATGAAAGGACTTCAGCTTCATCTGCTATTCCTGTTATAGTTGGAAGATCTGTAGGTGAGAAAAACCCTTTTGCACTTGCATCATAAGAGGAAATGTTAACATTCATTGATCCTTGAGTAGGCATTATGATTTCCAGTGGCATCATCCTTTTGAGAGCACTAAATTCAGTAGATATGTTGATTGTTGCTGACCTAGAATTACTTGGATGAAAGCATAGCCTGATTAAATGATCAATTAGGCTGGCAAATTGACCAAACAAAGAATTGGGAGCTCCCTGATTAGATCCTTTTCGTGCATTATTTATAATCTCTGCAGCTGCTTCCCGCCTTGATCTAACTGTAGATTTGGAAACGGCTGCCATGATCCATAGCGCTTGTTGTGTATATTTTCGGAGAACAGTTGTGATAATGAGTTTGACCAATTTCACAGTAGCTAAATTTTGGTGGCAGATTCTAGAAACTAATTGAGGAAGAACTGTCAGCCAGTGATAGGTAGGCAGATCGTTCAAACACCCCTGCATAATGCCGAACACCTGCCAGTGGATTACAGAGTAAATTTCACCTTACTACAGAATATTAATTATGATTAGAAGATACAATAAAAGAAAGAAACTACCTTTTTATGAGCTTTTATCATGTCGGGATTGGACGATAAACTTTTCCTCTCACAAATACTACCCAACTCAAACCATAATGTCAAGAGCCTTGGTAGAGCTTGAAAGAGATTCTTATGGCCTCTGTGAAGCCCCTTAGCATAAAATAACAGGACATCAGGAAGATGATACCACCAAGGCTTTTGGGAATTTTTACTTGGACACGAATCAGATCTTTCTTCTTCTCGTTTCCTTGCATCAACAAGTAACTCATCACAATACTTTGCCACATAAAAAAACCCTTTTTCCCATCTGGGTTGCAGTTCCCTAACCCTATTGAAGAGAACCATCAGATCTTCTTTCTGCTTCAACCCTGTATAATGAATCCACCTTGAATACAGCAGCAATGTTTTTGCAACGTCACGATTCTCATTCGATGCTTGAGTGTTACAAGGTAAAGTTGGCTGGTTTAAAGGAACCAATGAAAGACTGGTGATCGATGACATTGCAGCAGAGCCAACCACTTGAACAGGCATATTCATTAGTGACTGTTGCAACTCTGCTATAGCACCATCAGACCGCCTAGTGCTCCATAAAAGCTTAGCCTTTTCCATGTGAACATTAGCTGCACCTGATGCATTAGCTTCCAAAATTGCTCGATTAGCTGTCTCATAATGACCAGCTGAACGACAAAGTTTAGCATACTGTATCCAACAGTTTCCAACCTGAGCATCAAGACCATTAGCACCAAAAACCAGTCTCCGAAAAGCCAATAATGGTTCTCTTGTTCTAAGCGATGGTTGGGTAATTCTAAGCCGATCTTCCCAGTTCTCTGTCACTTTTAAAAACTCTGGTTCAGAAATACACGACTTCTCCAAAAACGATTCACCATTAAGGATAGAATGAAAATCCTCCAGTTCTTGTAACACATGAAGCTTGACAACAAAAGGATATGCTCGTGTATATGAATCCATACCAGCAGCAGCAAGAGGAGCTATCAAAGCTTGTTTCGATAATGCAATTTTCTCACCAACAGAAAATTGGTCTTTCATTCTCATTGCTCGAAGAATCTTCGCAACATCCATATCAAATGAAGCATTACTTTCTGAAATACTACAAAGTAATCCTTCTTCGTCAGCTCCATTAAGATACTCATCTGTTAAGTCCCATCTGCCTAACCTCCAAGCTGCTTGAACTCCTTGCATACACCATGTTTTTTTGTATTGTGGGATTCTGGATATTAATCCATCAACATGAGTAACCACTGCCTGTAAATGACACATATTGATTAAACAATTGAGAACATCTGAATGCCTCTGAACGGAAGTGGGCTCCATTTGCAATGCTTGTTCACAAGAAGTCAAAACTTCAGCCCAGTTTCCTGCTTTTTTGTTTATTAAAATCTGATCTTGCAAGCTCTTTGATTTACGTAAAGATGCCAATCCAGACAAACCATCTGGCTCATCCAGACCACTGTAGATTTCCATTAAGAATGAGACATCTTCATCCTCAAAAATACCGCTTTTTGCAGCTGATGGATTGAACGATCCAGATTTTTCAAGCACATGACACTCAAAGTACAACAAAGACCGAGCATAAGCCTGACACCTAAACGAGGCCTTAGCTAGGGTCACCTTTGGGATTGCAGACAAAAGCTCCGAAACATGTTTGCACTGCATAGATAACTGGTCTGAATCTAATGAGTAATATACACTGTTGTCCTTTGATTTTTGCTTTGTTTTGGACTGAGATAGGGCAAGCTCTTGTTCGATATCATCAACCCATTGACCAAGATTGTCAAGAAGAGTAAAAACAGCTTGAATGCAAACTTCACTTTGACCAAAACTAATTCCTGGAACATTCTCTGAAGCTGCTGCATTAAGAACCGAGAGGATTTCTTGTGTTATTCCATGGCGTGCCTCTCCAGTGCCATGTAAGACGGCATTTAATACCAAATAGGGTAACAAATATGTTGCTGTTTGCATATCATGGCGTACAATACCTCGACATGCATTAAAGATGCTTGCTCGTGAACCAGTTGCATGCACACTAAGTTTTTTAACCCAATTGAAGATCCATCTGCGAAATGACAAAGAGGGCCGATAAATGGGACCAGAAGATGCAGAATCAGCCACATTTGGAAGCTGGAACCTTGAGGTTAAACAAGGAGCTATTATCTCTTTGACATAATTAGAAAACCGGCCCCACAATCTCTGACCCCTTCCGTCCATCGTAGTTGACTTGTTGACTTTCGACATATGAGAAACAGAAACATTCTTATCAAGTGATGCCTCACAACCAGCAATCTTTAGTAACTCCTGTATAGCCAGAGCAGCCGAGTCTTGAACTATGGTGTCAGGTGCTGCTCTAAAAGCTCTCGCTAAATGCTTGTGGATTAACTCAAAAATTAAATCGTCATCTGAACAGGCAATTTTAAACCTTTGATTTGAAAACTCTTTAACCTTGGCAGGATCGACAGCTCCAAGCGATCCAAGACAATCAGCACAAACCAACTTTAGCCGTTGTCCAACTATAGTTCTGGATTCTTCTGCACAGCCTCTAAGTAAGGATGTAATCAAAGAGCTCAAAATATCCATATCTGAATCCCCTTCCCCGTTAACCATGATGGTAACATCCCCTCTTTTCAACTTTAGCAATTTACTTAGCTCACAAGCTACCATATACCTAACATTTAAGTTTTCATGGTTCAAACCGTCAACAATATTGCGTAGTTCGTCCTTTAAGGTCATGGCCCCACGTGCTTCATCTATTACTTTGTTGACGTCTGTAAGGGCAGGAATATTGGGTAGAGGAGGAAATTCATAGATATGTTGTTGTAGGACGGATTTATTTTCAAGTACAAGTTCTTCCAAAATTTTCACAGTTTTGATCATAAGCAAAGAAGAATGCTCTTTTTGTTTCTCGAGTAAGGGGATAAGTGCAGCAAAAACCTGAGAGATTACATGTTTAGTGCTAGAAGGGGATACCTTCGCCAATTGTTTAATAAAACAATGTAAGACGGCAAGCCCATCACTCTGCAGCTGTTCCTTACCAATTGCATGCATGAGAAGAACCATGAGTTTTGGTACATAAGTGCTAAGGTGGGAACCCATCATACTGATCAACATTTCTATACGTCTTGTTGCTTGAATTTGCAGTGAGATGTCGTCTGCATGGAGCATCTTACGGTCAATACTGTTAAGAAGACCAACAAAATGGTTCCTTAAAAATCCTGGAAGATCCTCATTTCCTGTCAATATTTTTGAAATTTCTTTTATCATCAGAGGCACCCTTGATAACCTGTAAACAACAAAAGAAAGTTTATGTGACTATTATTTTGCTATACACAATAAAGATGGAGAAGAACAAACCAAGTAGAATCTTCAACAATAAGTACTTCATACAGCCAATACTAAATAAATGGTAGAAAAGATAGATAATCAATTCTACTTCATTCATCTAATTAGGACACTATGGCAGTAATAGGAAGAAAAATGTTTCCTAAAAGAAATGTACTGATCTGTAGTGTTATTACTATCCAACACCTAATAATAGAAAAGAAAAAACTCAAGAAGCCAAAAGAATCATTGGTTTGTTTGTTTTGGAGTTTTGGGACAGACAAAAGAGTGGTACAAGAGAAAATCATTACTTGATCCACCTATAAATAGTTAGAGCTAAAAGAAGGATCGAAGAGAAAGTTAATAATCTGAATGCATGCAGCATATTAAAGTTACAGGATGCATAACTATGAAGAAGGACCCTCGATTGGTTTTTGGATGCATGTTTAATCTAAAGATCCAAACAATATAAACATACTGAAGTTCACTTTGATTCAGAACTGAGATTGAATTAAACATGCTACCTTATGCTAGTATCAACTGAATCATCCACATCCACAGAACAGACTAGCTCATCCAGAAGTGCAGGTAAAGCAGCTGCAAAAATTTCAGTTCTGTCGGAGCCAGTCTGATCATGGTAGAACTGCAAAGCACAGTCAAGTTTGTGTCCATCTGCTTGATAAAGAGCGAAAGCAAGAACTTTTGGTAGCCAGTTTACTATAAGTTGAACCATATCTGTGTTCAAACATTTCGCCAACTCATATAAGGTAACAACTGCTTGATCATTGTCCTGCCGAGCAATCACAAGCTTAGGGAGGACCACTGGAACCATTTTTTTAACAAATTCTTCAGCTTTAACATTAAGAAGAGTTGCAAATTCTTCAACCATTTTTGGACTTCTAGCAAGCCGCAACGATAGATAATTATATACTTCGTTGCGTATATGAACATATTTAGCAAGGATTTGCTCCAAACCTCCTTTATGATGTAAGAAGCAAGATCTATGAATTAATTTAGACGCAGATGTTCTCACGGACATATATGGATTGTCAAGTTGCTCTATTAATATAATAAGAGAACATAGGAAGAGTCGGCCCTGAATATCTGCTGCAACCATGATACACGCTGTTGTTTCAAGAAGAGTTTCAAATACTTCTGGATCACTAGCTGCTTCATACCCTTGTCTCAACTTATCCAAAAATCTTTGCTCTTTGGTTTTACCAGCTGACTCTTCATCCAGAAATAAACCAGTCAATATAGGATGCTCAATGAACCACCTAATGTTTCTGCTGAATGCTTCTCTCACAGACTTCCTTCTATGAAGTAGTAGGTAATCAATGGCTTTTAGCCACTTAAATTTTGTTTCATGCAAAGTATCTGCACTCATGTGAACAAGGATCCGTCCAACTATTGACACACAGGAAAGCTGAACCTCTTCAGATTCATCATAAAGGAGAATGAAAAAGATGCGGATAAGACTTGTGTAATCACAATCCATCTTAGGCGCCAGATTTCCAACATAACGGAGATCGGGTTCTATTGAAAACGAGTCAAGGTTATAATTGACACTTTTGTCACACATAGAGCACCAAAATCCTCGCAATAGTTGATCCCCCGTCCAACTTCGTTTGTCGTTCTCTTCTTTTAAGAATAATTTGCACTTGTTTTCAAATAAACTTGCAGTGCCATCACAAGATCCATAGAGACATGCCAAATAACCAACAGAAATGGTGATAAATCTCTTAGCTTTATCATTCTTCTCGTTTGATAAGTATCTGCCAAAACCATTCCAATAAAAAATTCAAATGAAGAAAGTAGGAAAAGAAGAAGCAGAACAAAACCTTTGTTTGACCTATCCAAGAGCAAATAGCATAGAATAACGAGGCTATGAAAATATAGCACGCTACAATTGTTGCTTGAAACATTTTAAACTCTCATAATGTTTTGGGCTTTTGGTTGTTGCTTATGGGTGTGAATATAAGAAGTTTGCTTACTCCAATCTCTTGAACATCTCCCTCAGTGTACCAAAGTGGCACAAGACAATTAATGGCATTGCAATGATGGCTTCACTTCTAACCTCTTCTGCGTCATCCTGAAGACCCAAGTCCAAAATACCTAAATGACTCCCACTTTGAGACAGAGCTTCCATCATGGAAAGGATCTGAATGCAGAAACACTTTGTCGTCAATGGCAAACTGGGTTCAGCTGCCACAGAAGAATGATTCCATGGAATCTTCAACAGTAACTGCATTAACTTTGCAGAATTGCCATTATCTCTAAAAAGCTCGCCCTTCTCAGGAAGAAATCCTAAAATGACAAGAGTTGCATTTTCAGTTAATGATCTAATCATCATTATTTAAGTTAAACAATGTCATAGGTGAGATACATTCAGAAGCAATTATTTGTGAGATATTATGATTCCCACTTATTAATTCAGCTTGTGCGTCCATGTTAATCACTAAAACAGATTTAAAAGGTATCTAATACAAGTTGCGACTGAAATTGTCTTTAACTTGTATTTAAGTAGTTGCTAGTCTTACCAAGACACATACATCAGGAACTTTAGAATAGATGAACTTACTCAATTTAAGCAGTAAACTGTGAAGTGCTTCAAAATATAAATCAATCCCAACTAAGCTTCCTTTGTTTGCCTGCAAGAAATAGCCTCACTTAGTTTATGGAAAAAGCTTATTTTATACCTTAAAAAAAAGATATTACCTGCTCACAAATCCAAGGAATCCATTCAACCATTTGACGATACACTTGACGTGATATTTTTGCACGTGGGTATTTACAGAACACAATGCATAACATGCTAAGAGCTGTCAGAGAAATTTCTGGTTTTACCACATTATCCTTACCACCAGGAGGTTTCAGATATTCAATAAACGAAAGAAGTGAGGACCCTGTCTTTTCAGCATATTCTTTTTTTCCTTTAAGATGTGGGTAATAAACCTCTTTCACACTATGCAAGCTAGGCATGAACTTTTCAGATTTGTCTACCTTCTGTCGCTTAATATTCAAAACATTTGGGAGATGAACTGGTCTTTTTTCTCCAACTCTTACGGATTCACATCCACTGGCTATTAACAATAAATCATCTGTGCAATCTTCACCATTGGTTGTCTCGACAAGAAAATCAGGATCAAGGATTTTTAGTGCCACTTCAAAGCACTCAACCAACCCATAATAAGGTTTTAAAGAGCAAAGATTATAAACTAATGATTCCGGCTTCCAGATATGAGGAGGGCATACTTTAGCAATTCGAATATATGTACCACATAGTGCAGCCTGAAATAAGCAGGAAAGAAAATAAAGAGAAAAATACTGATATAGGCGTGCTAATGCATCCAAGTCAGCAATTCTATCATATTGCTGATATATCTGCATATGCTGGGGTAACCCAGGATATGTAGATGTATGTCTTGTAATATAAAACCATAGTCACAGGAAACGCTGACTCGGCTTCGATTTTCGTTCCGGATCGCTCGTACCCAAACGTGGTGAGATCGCGTTCTGGATCGCGAAGGACTTAGCAAACCGCGACCCCGTTTCGCGATCCTGTACCGAAGCAAACTGCGTTCCATGAGACTATGATATAAACATCAAAACTTATACCTTGAGCTCATGACTTCCAGTCTTCTGCATTGACACGGGAAAGACATTGATTATATCGTTCGCAGTCAGCTTAATAACATCATCAGCACAACTAGAGTATAGTGCTTGAAGGCATCCACCTAAGGAAGTATCATAAGTCGTGTCTCTGCAAAATATGGTGGTTACTAGTGTTCTGCGAGATGAACTTTCCCTGGACTATAAAATAACAGACTTTCACCTGGCGAACTCAAGCATGCAAAAGCAAAGGCTAAAGGTGAACAATGATACTGTTAATTAAAGATAAAGGTGAGAACCCACAATGTACTTGGGTCCCATCATGACAATTGTATTTTTCTATGTTTTACTTCATATTGATCTAGGGTCAAGTTAAGCATCACTGATTGAAGCTACATCTCTGAAGTAGGTTATCTTGACGAGACAGCCGATCTTGTATTTTGTTTGTATTTCCTTTATCTAGAAAAAATAGCATCCCTCCTATCATATTTATAATGCCAGTTGCCCGAATTCTAGGGTGGGTACATGCATATGGTAGACCGTATTGTCTAAAAAATGAAACTATATAATACCATCTACACTGACCACGCTATAGACCACCAACTGTGTAATATTTTCTATGAAGAAATTAATAAAATGAACTATAGGCAAGCATTTTTACAGTACACCGAACCATTACGTTTCCTATTTCTTTATATGTAATTCAAGTAATTTTTTTTATATCACATCTGCACCATTATCTCTTCGATTTGCAAATTAGATCCTAAAACGAGAAATTATTTATTGGCAATTAGTTGTACTGAGAAAGGATACAGGTATGGCGGCAACCTTGGCCTTATGTCATAATTTTCTGATCCTGACAATTAATATAAGCAATGAGCTTCTTTAAAATTCTATCCCTACCATTGGGTAAGTTTAGAGTGGTGAGGTTCAATGTAACGCATGCAATGGTTAAAAAGCATCCACCCCCAAAATGCATCAATCCACTCACTCTAATAAATATATGGTGCCCCTTTTGGCTGATTAATGATTATTCATGGAAGGGGCTGGTTACAGTCTTACAGATTATCTCACTAAATTCGCATTTGCATCTTTGTATTTTTGGACTTAGCTGAATGCAAAACTATTGTTGGTAATCTAGCTTATGTTAAGTAACCTTCATTAAACTTTCATGATATGACTCCATGCAAGAAATAAAAGCAATTACAGGTAAAATGTCACGGTCAACTCATTTGGTCCATTTCACTTTACTCTCATTTCCAAGTTTTTTACCATTGTTTGATTGTCATGATGTGGATCAGTGGATGGGACCTAATATATGAAATGGAATGGGCTAAATGCATTGACTCCTAATATTTTCATCTGTCATTAACCTTACAGAAAAGCTTTTAAATAGCAAATTGTTAAATCCTCTTTATCTTCCAAATGGGAAATGACAAAAGATGCCATGACGGTCACTAAACAGTCGCCGATAAAAACAAAAACTAGATAGTGCCAGAAAACTAATTACTAACAACAATATTAATACCTGAACACAGGATATCCATCCTCCACTTCACTCAGTATGGTTGAAATTGATAGAATCATGTTTTCACTAGGGATCATGTCATCACTTACAACAGCTCCCAAAATGCGCACCAAGTCAAAGCAAGCCTTCATGGTGTTTTTTTTTAATTAGAAACCAATGCAATGTTTATGGCAACAAAAAGAAGATACTTAATACTAGGGTTACAAGCAACCGATAATGTAGAATGAACAGCAAGTAAAGTCAAACTAACCATTTGCAAAGCAGCATCCCCATAGCGCAGTAGCTTGCACGCAGCCATAACAAATGGCACATTTATCAGCCCTTCTACATTTAGAGCTCCTTCAGTTAAGCATTTACATGAAATTTTAATCATCCAAGTAGCAAAAAGCCGCCACCTGGCAGGTTCTGTGAGGTTGATCATAATACCAAAACCATCAATCGGTTTATTGCATGTTGGTAGTTCACTGAGGACAGTAGAATCGGTAGAAATTCCAGATAGGGACTCAATGAAACACCTCAGAGAGACTTCCAATCCTGGTTCGATAGTGCTTGTGGTTACTGATGCTATAGTATAGAGATCTGTTCAGAGAAAAAAACATATTGTAGTTAGCTTGTGAAATGTTCCAATCAGAAGATAGGAAAAATTAATTCTGCTAGTTACGATTGTTGCTTGATAGTCCAACCACCAGACAAAGAGATATAAGTTATATGAAATACTATGAACATTGGACAACTGTTTTATTAGTGATACATATAAGTCAAATAATTATAGTTTAGTATGTTTGTGGTTTGTACCTTCAACCCCCCTCATTACATCTTCAAAAAACTGGCGATATGCATCTCGATCTCCTGTACGGAGCAAGGATAAAAGGGATCCTAGTGTCTCAAAAATTATTCCATGGCGAGAGCTGAAAGAGGCACAACCAGCAGCCAGGTGAAAACAAATGAAAATGCGATAGTTCATTCAGAAATTAAAGAGAAGAACTATCACAAGTCTAAACAATCACAGCACAAAGACAAGAACATCGAAGATGACAAATAACCAACCCTCATATATGTACATCGTGTTCTAAAAAGGTGGGGAGATTATTCCTTTTCTATTAAGCAAATTACTAGCCAATATACAAGAGTAACAATAAACTTCAAAGGATAACACCAAATTTTCTTACAGGAAACAGTGAGTAATACAGCTCTAGAGTTGAACTAATGGGTATTTGTTCAAGCTGGCTAATCATTACGTGGCAATAATTGGTGAGGTCTTCTTCCTACTATTCTAAGTTGTGACCAAATATGTTACTAGCTAACAAAATGTGCCCCTTATCACGGCAGGTCATATAACAGATGGTTCGATGGTATGTGTATGAACAAGACCTTTGACACACTATGAACACTTAGCCTGATTAATCTTATTAGTCGAACCAATTACTTGTTACTGCTAGCAATAATTAATTTTGAGGACAGAACAACAATGAACATAAACATGCTTACATGTTCATAAACCAACAACAATAGCATCTGTAACATCACTTAACTCGTTTATGTTATTAATTAGCAGAATGATTGATATTTCGATGAAATAACAAAAGAAATCTTAACTTGAAGTATAAATTACTCACGAGAATGAGGGTTCGGCAAAAAAGGGTAGTATACGACAGATTATGGGTAGAATTGTGGTGGCCTTTCCATGAAAGAAAACTCCAGGAAAATTCTTGACTGTATGAGTCAATAATTTCAACACAGCAATCACCTCCCTCTCGTTTGCTGCAAAATAGCACACAAATCCCTACTTAAATACAATACTCACCCAATAGTAACGAATTAAACTTTACAACAACACAAAATTTTATTACTAAACTGTAATTGTATAAAAACATATCAAGCATGTAGCGAATTCACACTTTCGATACCTACCTAAATTCATTGCCAACAGGAAATAATAAATATACTACAAATCTAATAATCAGCAACGGATTCAAACGAAAATTAAAACCCAAAATTGCATATAACGAGTTAACAACCGAAACCTAACTAATTGTTGGAGATACATAACTAACAAACTAAAATACACGTCAGCATTGGATTTAGATAAATTAGTTAACCTTAAGGTTTATATAATAAAATTTTCATTTCCCCAAATTCTTCAATCTAATTTAGGTCAAAATTCATAAACACAAACAGTAATTGAAGAAAATTAATTAATAAATAGTAATTAGGTTACCAGAAGAAGAAGGAATGACGTAAGCGTGAAGGAGATTGGGGATAACGGCTCGAAAACGGAGCTCTAACGAGGCGTCATCGTCATCGTTGTTATGATTATTAGGAGGTGTTGAAGATGATGCTGCTATTCGTTCACGGAGTTCGTGAACTAAGCTTGACAAGTTCGCCATTGCTTTGCCTTTTCCCTCCTAAGTTTGTTTATTTAAAGGGAAGATTTGGGGTTTTTGCTTTCGATATCCAAATGTGTGTGGCCCAACGAACCGAACCGACCCGCCCGACCCGACAACAATGAGAATCACAATCTTTGGTCACCCCACTGGCGGAGCTAGAAAAAAAAAAAAAAATTGGGAGTGCCGAAACAATTTTTTTTCGGGAAGAACATTAGATGAGAGGGCCGAAACAATTTTTTTCTAGAAGAACACATGAAATCGCGAAAAAAATACATTAACGAGCTTAGGCCTAGGGAGTCGGGACCCTTCCCAGTCCCTTAATAGCTTCGCCCTTGGTCACACCTGATCATTTTACTTTTAACACGGACATATGAAAATTTTTTCTCTTTCATAGCTCGAGTCATTTTCATTTTTTGAGATTTATCACTTTTTGCGATCAAAAAGAGCTAGCGGCGCAGCTTGTTGCTCGTTTGCCTTCGACCACTGTGTAAATTCAATTTTGATGAAAAAAATAAACATGTGAAAACAATCTTTTTTATTACAAAAACAAAAACGAAGAATATAACCCCACACATATATTGTCTTCATCACTTTACACACATACACAAAAATCATAAAATAAACACACCCAATAAAAAAAACAAATTTATTTTTGGCTCCTTCCATTCTCACGCAAGCTAAATACATGGCGGATGAAATGGCACGGGGGGTATCATAGCGGGCTGGTGGCGGCGCCAAAACCGAGGCCACGTCGAAAATGGCGTGGTGGAAGCCACGGTACAGATTGCTCTTAGGAATGCTAAGACAAATGTTTCCTAGAGGAATAGTTTATTGGTTTATCAAGAAGCGATCATTTTTATCGCAATCAAAAGAATGCATACATGTTAGACATGAAGTTGTATATATTTTTTAAGTCCATCCAACTACATCACATCCTTGTTATAGTGCAAGATTAACCATAATTGATAAAGGATCAAACCTCCATCACTTTGACATAGTTGATTAGAATTATTGTTATAAAAGACCTCAAATAAGAGGACAGTCTCAACCAGTGCTAGAATAGCTTTACCCATCCGGGCCTCTCGATACCTTATTGGAGCTTTGTAACTAGTGGCCTCCCGTCGCTAGAGCCTTTTCCCAGTCACGTATGTCCACTATTGCGGATGCAGTAAGGCTCGCTCAAGTTGTAAACGAGATACAGCACGTAGAAAACGAACTGCGCCAACGCCGGAGAATCTTAACAGACTTTTTTTGGAGACGCCGGTTCCCGGCGAACCCTGCCGCCGTGGAAAACCGCATCCGTGCGACGGACCCGAGAACAAGGGTGGTATGTGCTTAAACACATACCTTTTCTTTACCAAATTAAGACCCAAAATACCAAAAACCCGCTAATAAATGCCAAATATATGCGTTTTTGTGTTTTTATACATGCAGGTAATAAAATATGAGAAAACGACAAAAACCGAGACAAAATCACGAAAAACGAGCACGAGAACGGAAAAGAGAAATATTTATAGTCGGGAAGTGAAATTGAGCTCGAAATGACAAAACAAGTCCCTGGAAGGTTTAAAGTTTCAAGAATAGTCCTCAAGCCAAGTTTGATGAGATTTACAAGAATGGTCCCTGAACTTTAAAGGATTGTCTATTTTGGTCCCTGAAGAATAAATTTGAAGAGTTGACAACTTTGATCCTTCATGAATTCTAGAAAAGTCACAATTGGCCCTTGGAATAAACTTATAAAAGTTGGCAGGTCTAGTCCCTTAAAAATCAGAATTGACATTTAACACCCCTAAATTTATTAAACCTTAAAACTAAAACTATAAACTCTTACACCTTTTAACCAAACCTGCCAAATTATTAAACCCAATACCCATTAATACCCTAAACCCAGCCCACTCATTTTACCAGCCCACCACCATTAACCCTTAGCCCATAAATCAAAAAAATATAAAAAAAACCTTTACCCCTTTTTACCCCGTCTCCTCTTCACCCTCACCCCTGTTTAACCTGCAACACCCCATTTACCACCTTAAATTCTAGAAACCTCGTACCCACGTGATTCCTAGGACCTGCTAGAACCTGCCAACGTGTCAGATAAGGTCTCCCATCAAGCCCTATCACTAAAAAGAAGAGACTGGAAGAATCAAATGGATAACAATTGAAGAAATCATGAAGCTTCTAGGTGGGAAATGGATCCAAGGGTTCTAGAGACCTTCTTGAAGTTTCAAAACCGACATAGGATGGCTATAAATAGGGCCTTGTATCAATGGTTGAGTCGTGTAGTAGTAGAATAGAATTTAGTCATAAGCTCTTAGTGTTTTTCATAAGCTCTCTTGTATTTCTTTAAGCTTTCTGTTTTGTAATCCCTCACTTTAATTTAATAAAATTTCAGCTTTCCATAAGTTTGTTTCTAATTCTACTTTAGCTTTTTAATTCCAATNGCTTTACCCATCCGGGCCTCTCGATACCTTATTGGAGCTTTGTAACTAGTGGCCTCCCGTCGCTAGAGCCTTTTCCCAGTCACGTATGGCTACTATTGCGGATGCAGTAAGGCTCGCTCAAGTTGTAAACGAAATACAGCACGTAGAAAACGAACTGCGCCAACGCCGGAGAATCTTAACAGACTTTTTTTGGAGACGCCGGTTCCCGGCGAACCCTGCCGCCGTGGAAAACCGCATCCGTGCGACGGACCCGAGAACAAGGGTCGTTGCCCAGAGCCTTGACTTTCCATGTTTTTAGTCAAATGCGCGCTAGCGCGCTACAACTAGCACTTTTTTCTCTGATAGGCTCGCTTATTCAAGCTCCGACCCTTATTGAAAAAAAAGCGCTAACGCGCCTTTACTTTTTTTTATTATATAATACCTTCTTTCTACTTCTTTCTCAAAGTCAAGCAAGCAACCTTTCGCCTTTCTTTTTTTGAGGAGATATAAAAAGAGCTCCAATAGACCCATAGATCATGGAACAAATAGGGTGGGTAGGCCCAACCACCACACTACACGTATTTCTCGGCCAACCGTCTTTGGTTGTATCCTGATAAACCGTCCATAAATGACAGCGTTTTGTACCCCGACATCTAAATTTGGGAGTGGGAAATCGTCCTTGGGACAGGCTTTATTTAGTTTAGCTTTCTAAAAAAAGTCCTTCCCATTCTTTTTCGGTACGGGGACGGTTAGAGATCCAATCAGAATAATCCAAGGTCCTAATTCAGCGGGCCGCTTTTTCATTTTTTTTTTTCATGAGTTTGTTGACGTAAGTTACTAGGGAGAGGGTAAATCGTTTCCTTCTTTCGCTATTAGTTGATCTAAAGGCTTTTATGGTTATAGATTGCACTAGACTAGAAAGGACAACAAACACACAACTCAACACAACATTACAAAGTTAACTAACAACATATTAAGTTAACAAAAGACATAGAACAACATTAAAGATAACAATGAAAAGTGCTGTGAACAGAAAATTCTGCCAAACACAACTAAGACACTTAGCATAGGAGTCTATCTCCAGTAAGCATAGGAGTAGATCTCCACCAAACAAAGAGACCGGAGGGAGACTACTGTCGACCAACGGGAGACTATGGTGTCAGAAGACACCACAGCAGCAAGCCGGAGGAGAGAGTGCTGCACCTAAAATCTACTATCAAAGAGGTTTATACAAAGAGTTGTAAAGTAAGACTTCGGCTAAGGAAATAAGGGTTAAGGGATATAAGGAATTTTTATGGGTGGCAAACTAATTGTCTAAACAATTACTTTTTACGTGTTGCTAAGTCAAAAACACTTGAACATAAAAAACTAAACAATAACTCTTTTTGGTATTTTCTCGTTTCTTGACTTAAATTTAAGCAAAATGGCAGTCCGTATATTTTTTTATTTTTTTCATCATCTTTTATTTTTATTTATTATTATTTTTTTATATACACTTTTACACTGTCATATTTTGATATGCTAGAACATAACATAACATAATACATAACTTGAATAATAACTTGATAACTTAAACATATAAGTAAACACAGATGACCCGATTTAGGAGGATCAATACACTTTGAGTACTACTAAACAATACATAACTTGGGGGTAATAATCTTTCTTTCATCCCCATTTCTCCATAATCATAATACTACCAAGATTCTCAATCATTCCAAAATTGTATTTAGAACTTGACTTAGCAACATGTAATTAGTTTAGACAACTAACTAGGGTTTAACATATATAACACTATAGATGTGGGCTAAGGTGATTTGGGTGTAACATTTTCTTACTGAAGTGTAAACAAGAAACGAAAAGATAGGCTTAGGGGTGTACTAGGGGTGTTACAATTTACATGACCGATGAAGTTAAGTAATTATAACAAATGCAAGCTAAAAACGGGGCCAATCCTATTGCCTCTTATTACTTAGTAAATTCAAATCACACGAATATGATCTCACCGGTGGTCTTGGGATGTATCAACTAAAGCAATTTCTAGAATCTAATACACTATCGGTGCACTCAAGAAAACAAAAGCATTAAAAATGAATGCTATAAATGAAAGGCCAATGTTCCTCACTTTTTGGGATGAAATGTAAGTGGTAAGGCTTTTGTGTTAGCTTATAACATATCCGTGAGATGCTTGAAACTAGTGTTACAGTTAAATGCCATTTTTTTTTTAAATTGGTGCTGAAATTGCCTAAACCGATTATGTTTCAGAAAATTACAGATTCTTATGAGGACAAAACAAATACAAATGTTGGAATTCTAGGGCTTCTATTTACCTTCTCTACACTTGAAGTAAATATTGTCCCCAATGTTCTAATAAGTACCCAAGACAGGAAAAGAAAAAAGTAAAGAAAAACAAGAGAAACTAATTCCCTTGGTTTGCTATGTATGATCGAAGAATTGTGATCTAAGGTCAAATCTTCATCCAAGAATAATAATTATCATCTTCCAATATAAACATGTAATCTAAGAAAAAGACATTATACCCAAACGTACAGGAGATAATATACAGAGTCGCATTGATTCATATATTCATAAAAAGAAAAACTAAATAAAGCAAATAAAGATAGAATACTTGTAATTATGAAATAAAAACTTTGCATGAAATCTGGAAATTGTTCAAAATAATTTTCAAATATAACAAAAAGTGGAAAATTTTTCTTGAATGCATCCTGACGCCGTCATGCACAAATCTTGGCGTCGTGAGGCATGGCCTTCATTTTGTTTTATGAAATTTTCTAGAAAATCCTCTAAATTAAATATCAAAAATTCTACACAAATTCACAAAACACAATGACAAGTATTTAAAACAAACAAATGAAACCAAATAGCAAAGTGTAATTTAAAATCAATTACAAATTCTTACACATTCGAATTATGGTTCTTAAAACCAGTTATAATCCTCCCTACACTTATTTCATGCAAAATACCTTTATATGCAATTGAGACGAAGTAAAAAAAAACAAAATAAAGCATGATTACAAGCAAATTCAAAGCATGCAATTACAAATGACCAAGATCAAGCATACAAAGAACGACAATTTAAAAATGCATAAAAGTAATGGATAAGTATGGGGTAGCCTCCCATGAAATGCTTTTATTTGTTTATGAGTTTTATAGACAGACTCAAAGTCAATCCTATTACGTGACTCTACAATCATCTGTCATGCATTCTCTATCTCCTTTCTTAAACTCATTATCATAAATGCAAAAGTGATGTCCATCAAAGTTCTTTTTTAAAAAAGTTTTTCTCTCCATTTTCCAAATTCTATCTCACTTTCTTAGCTCTTCTAATCCTTTCTTCCCATTCTAAAATCCTTTGACTCACACGATTAACAGCTTTTAACGGCTCTTTCATTTTTTCTTTCTTTTTCTCAGTTTCCTATGAAGCTCCCTTGACTTCATAAAACTAACCTTGAACCTTCCTGCCTTAAGTAACTGGTATGTGCTTAAACACATACCCTTTCTTGACCAAATTAAGACCTAAAAGACCAAAAACCCGCTAATAAATGCCAAATATATGTGTTTTTGTGTTTTTATTCGTGCAGGTAAGAAAATATGAGAAAACGACAAAAACCGAGACAAAATCGCGAAAAACGAGCACGAGAATGGAAAAGAGAAAATATTTATAGCCGGGAAGTGAAATTGAGCTCAAAATGACAAAACAAGTCCCTGGAAGGTTTAAAGTTTCAAGAATAGTCCCTAGAAGAAGTTTTCACAATTTTACAAGAATGATCCCTGAACTTTAAAGACTTGTCAGATTTGGTCCCTAAAAGAATAAATTTGAAGAATTTACAAATCCAACCCTTCAAGAATTCAAGAATTGTCAAAATGGCCCTTGGATAGCAATTATAAAAGTTAGCAGCTGTGGTCCCTAAACTTTCAGAAAATACACCTTTAGTCCTTGGACTCTTATTACACTAACATACCTTAAACCCTTTAACTAAAAACCCAACCCAATAATAAATCCAACCCTTAACCCTTTACACCCCTTGGCCCATAAAACCTTACCAGCCCACTAACCAATTAACCCAACCCAAGCCCCAAAATCAAAAAAATATAAAAAACCCCTAATCCCTTTTACCCCCGTTACCCTTTCTTCCCCACACCCCCAACACTGTAAAACAATTTCTCACCCACCTCCCAACCTCGTACCTTCTCGAATTTACTAACACATCCTGCCAACGTGTCAGAATCTTTCTAGAGCAAGTCCACATGGCCAATTTGAGCCATTCCATTGGCTGAGAAAACACTGGAAGCACCAAGAAGGATGAGGATGAAGAAATTCGTGAAGATTCTCATGGGATTCCATCCAAGGATAAAGATAAGGTCTCTGGGATGTTCTGGGAGCTTCAAACCGACCTAATTGAGGCTATAAATAGGGATACCTGCTCATGGTGCAAGTCGTGTAGGATTGAAGTAATAGTAATAGGTGTTTTAGCTTTTAAAATCTCTTGTATTCTGCTCTTGTAATCAACCTTTTTAGTGCTTTAATAAAATTAAGTTTTCCTTTAAAAGCTCTTTTCATTTTTCTGCATTTTCTATTTACCGCTTATTTTAGCTTATTTCACTACTGCTTATTGCCTTTTAGCTTACTTTTCTACTGCTTCCATACCTTTTTTAGCATAAAATAGCTTAAACACCTTTACTGCTTTACTTAAAAAAAAAAAAAAAAAAAAAAGAAGAGAGAAGTAAAAGCCAGAGGTGAAAAGCTCCCATATAAGCTTCACATACCTCAGTACAAGCTCACTAAGCTAAATCCATAGCTTTAGTGAGCCTGTTTTGCATCTCATTGTTCATTCCTTTTAGCAGCCATAAGTAAGTTTTTTTTTCCTTTCTAGCTTATCAGTAAGTAGTCTTAGCTTAATCTCAGTTACTTGTAGCTTATTTGTTAGTAGTGATCATTAATTGAAGCTATTTGTTTGAGTTCCTGCATAGTATCCTCATCTAGTGATAATTTGCCTTCATTTAGAGTAAACTGCATCTTAGCTTCCTAGGAGTTATAACCTGCAATTAAGTAGTCACTTAGGTCTAATATAAGCCAGGTTATTAGTTGTCATAAGCTGTTTCAAGTGTAGAAGTCATTAGCCTAGAATTTTAGTGCAAACAGTCATAGTAAGGGGTGTTTGGTTTAGGCTTAATTGTGAGGTTCTAGTTGTTCACTTGCTGCATTTTCTGCCCACACAGTTTCCTTAGGCCATATTAGAATAGTTTAGGTCATAATATTACATGCTCATTTGTCAAAAGTCAAAAACTCACTTCAAATCAAATTCTGTCTATCTAGGATTGAATCTGTTGGTGTCATTGTGATCAATTCATAGCATAAGTGTTTAAGGTTGGGATTTTAAGGTTTAAACATCAGCACTTATCATAATTTAGTAGGATTGAGCCTTTGAATTTCATTTTGGTCAACTGTGAATTGCAAGAACAAAAGTCAATTAGCTGCATCAAAACAGGTTCAAGTAAGTGACTTCTAGGCTTAATTTAGAGCATCACTAGGTGTTAATTAGGGCTTTTATTTACTTCTGGGGTTAGTTTACCTAGTATAAATTACTCACAATCAGTCCCAAGCATTTCTAATCATAAACACTAGGCTAAATTGTATCTGCACAATCTGTCCAACTCTGTTCATCATCAAGTTCAGTTGCTACAGTAGCATATATTAGGGCTTAATTAGGGTTCAATTAGTGTCAACAAATTAGGGCTTTTGTGTTTTTTGTGTTCTACCCTAGGTGCTTAACATTTTGCCCCCTTTAGGTTTAGAAAATTAGCTTATTTAGGGCTTAAAATCTAGCTGTAAAGTAGGTGACTTAAACTGTTCTTAGTGTAAACTGTAATAGTGCTTATTGTGCTTATTTCTTTGATTCTCTGTGCTTTTTGTGCTCCTTAGTGCTTATTTAGGTATCATTTAGGGCCTGTGGTAGTTTGGTGGTGTTTGCTTAAGAATTGCTTATTAAGAGCTTATTCCTAAACTGCTTATTTGGCCAAACTGCTTATTCAGACCTCTAAACTTGCTTTTATTAATTTTCATAGGTTTCTTATCTTATTTTGGATTTTCCATAAAAAATTCAGAATTTTATAAGCTTATTTACTATTTATTTTAATTAAATTTAGTTTTTAATCAACTTTTAATTACTTTTAATTAAAAAATAATTAAACAAAAATCCAAAAAAAAAATATAATAAATAGTTTTCTGTTTTAAAAATAGTTTTTAGTTATTTTATAATTTTAGAAACATAAATTTTACTTTTCCACCTTATTTTCTATTTATTTAGTATTTTTAGTAATTAATAATAATTAATAATTAGTTTTAATTAATAATAAATATATAAAAAAATCAAAAAAAAAATATATATTTTCTAGTTTTTAAATTAATTTTAGGATATTTTAAAATTTTCAAAATTATTTTTCCATTTCTCTTAGTTAAATTTCCTTTTTAGTTTTAATTAAGTAATTTAAATTAGTTTTAAAGTTAAATTAAATAAATAAAAAGTAATAAATAGTATTTTAAAAAGTTTAAATTTACGTTTCCTACCCTTTAGAATTTAAAATTTTACTTTTAGGATTTAAGTTTCCCTAGTTGACTTAGTTTTCCCGAGATTAGCTCGGGAATTTAGGATTCAATCCCGTTTTACGCTTAGGTTTTCATTTCCGTGTTTTACGTGTTTTTCCGTGCTTTCCGTGTTTACTTGTTTTTACGTGTTTTTATTTGTAGAAATTTAGGGTTCCCTTAGCCTGCACGATTCAATTCACGAATCACAAACACGAACCAACGAACCAAGTCTTAGCCTTCGTTGGGATTACGACCCGGGGATACATATTTACCGGTGCTATCCTCGGACTATATATTTGGTTGTGTATCTTATACGCTACACCAGTAACATTGTTCCATCATAACATCATCTATCAGCTCTAGCAGTGGCTAAAAATGGTCTCCCTAGAATCATATGCATATAATCATCTTCCTATATGTCCACAATCATAAAATCTATGGAAAATACAAAGCTTGCTACTTCAATTAACACATCCATGGGGTACATATAAGAGTGGTTTGCTAAGGAAAATCGGATGTTTGTCTTAGCGGGCTTTTCACTACTTAGCTTGTTATAGATGGTTAAAGGCATTATGTTCATATCGGATCGTTGGTGGGCTAGCGTATTCATATACCTCAAATCTCCTATACTATATGAAATCACAAAAGTGCCATTTCCTTCCTGTTTCTTGACAACCCTCTTCCTAAGAATCCCACATTGTATGAAGGACCTAATGGCAAAGAATCATAAGTATCATAACCTATTTCTCCTATGAATGCTTTTCTTAGTAAATCATTATACTTATTATTGTTTATGAGATGATCCATTGTTTTCTTGTTAATTTCATGTTTTAGATAATAACTTATAGAATGATTTTGGCATTTCTATTATTTTATCAGCATAATCACCCCATCCGGTAGGAATGATTTTTTCATCTCCATCTGATCCTTCCTCATTCATCTCCTTATATTCCTCAACATCATCATTTTCATTATGAACTTGTTCGTCTACTTCTTAATCCCCTTATGGGAGAATGGAAATGGCATTCACGTGCATGGTGATGTGAGCATCCTTCTCCTCTCTTATGAATACTTTTGCTGGGGCCTTTTCTCTTGTGAATTCTTTATCTACCTTCGTCATCTCCTCCATCTTACTGTTGAACTCGTCCCTTTGATTGTAAATGGTTTCTTCAAATTTCTCCATCATTTCCGAATGAGCCGACATGTAGCTTTTGATTTGGCTCTCGAAGCTTGGTTCGAGTTCATGCAATAGAGGATCCGGATAAGCATGACTTTTAAAGGCCAATCTATTGTGGCTATTTTTTGGTTGTTTAATTGTAGATGATTGGTTTTGGTTTGAAGAAACAAAATTAATGAATGCTTGCTTGGAGTTTGTTGTGGTTTCTTTTGATGGGGTAATGATTTTGAAGGTTTCGGGGTTCACATCAAGTATTTCACTTAATCTTCAAGCTCAATGAGTTGATGGGCGGAAATGCTATAAACGTTAGAGATGGCCTTGACTAGTTTTCCAACAAGTTCTCATGAGTCACTTCAACTTTCATTGACTGGCTTTCCAACGTTAGAGATGGCCTACAATTCCTCGACATTCTTGTTACGAAGCATACCACTAGCCGCGTGGTCGATGGCTCGCTTAGTCAAATAATTGACATGATCATAAGATTTGGGTTTGAAGCCAAAGATCGATACCGTGATGAGTAACTTTTTGGAGTAAGTCCTTGAAACGAGTCCACACATCATAGAGAGATTCATCATGATGATGTTGAAACATCAAGATGTCATTATAGAGTTTTGTAGTTCTTCCTGGTGGGAAACTTTGGGTGAGGAAATGAGTTGTCGAGATGGATTGTAACACCCCCATTTTCACGGTTCGCAGCGGATTTAGGGTTGGGGTATTACTTCATGGAATCACAGTTACAGTAATAGAAAACGACTCGAAAAGAGACGTTTTTAGAAATTGAGATATCATTCATTAAATTATCAGAGTTTTTATGGTAAAAGGTATACTTTTACTAATGATGAGGTCCCAAAGTCTAGGTGAAATGTTAGGTTTGAATGATAACCGGTTTGAAAGTCCTCCGAGTTCAGTGCCTCCTCCTACCATTGTTCCGTAATAGTGATATACCTAGGATACATGCTTAAAAAGTCAACACTAGGTGTTGAGTGAGAGTCATAGGTATAAGTGATAGTGAATACAAGTTCCACAGGGTTCAATTGTTACACCCTTCAAGGAAAATGTAGTGTTTGTGATAATTACAATGCATATACAATTATCAAGAGTGGGGTATATTGCACTAAGCTCATGAACCACACGTTAACAGTCCGGGTCATGGGGTCTGCAGACCAACCATGAGGGGACGGGAAGGATAACTTGCCAAAGTTAATCCTTCAAAAGGTTTAAATATAATACTCATTGATACCCTCCAGTGAGAGTTAGTATCAATGGGAGTTGTCAAACTCCAATAGATCTATCAATTATATTCGCGTTCACTCACAAGTAATTAGATTCATGAATTTGGTTATGTAATGGTGGCAGATAGTTTACTCGTGCAACAACCAAAGAAAAAGACTTGTATTCGGTTTAAAGAGAGTAGTAAGCATGTATCCCCCTCACAGGGTTTGTAAAGAATTTAGAAAGTGTGAGGCTATGAAAACTCACCTGGGCTTAGGGAAATCTGATTGATGTAAAAAGTGACTCGGAAACTAGACTGCCTTACTCACGTATCCTGGTGGTATTGTAGGTGTGGATGTATGTCAAGCTCTAGTTGTTTTGTTCAAGTTTCTTAGGTAATCATTCTTAGGGTTTTTAGTGTTTTAGATATAACATAACACCGTTCAGGCCATCACAATCCAGAAGTATAAGACTCCTCACATGAAGCTCCCTACTATTGTATTATGTTATCAACATAATACCGTTCGGGCCATCATAATTCAGAAGTTAATACTCCTCACATGAAGCTCCTTACTATTGAGTTATGTGATTATTAGAGTTTTAATTATAACATAACACGTTCGTGCCTATAAATTTCAGAGTTCTGCAATAATCATTGAGGAGGCCGGGCACTTTTAATCGTAAACCCAACAAACTCGTCAAAACGAAATATCCACATGATACCCCTCACATGAAGCTCCCTAGTATTGTGTTATGCTTCTAACTTAAAATAAGTTTTTATATTTATATGAAAATACTTTCATTTTATACCCTTATAATTTATATATTTACAAAATCTGCCCTGAACTTATAATACTTATATCATTTAAACTTATAACTATCTAGACTTGACAAAATTAGTCCTTATACTTATATATTTTAAGAAAATGACAGAAATGACCCTTGGACTTATAATTTTTCAAAATTTACCATTTATACCCTTAACTTTATAATTTTTGCAAAACTAGTCCTTATAAGTTTATAACTATTTTACTTTCTATCCTAAGGTTTTGTAACTTTGCAAAAAGGGTCCTTGTACTTATAACTTTTAAGAAATGTCAAAAATAGTCCCTAGACTTCATATTATCAGAAAGTTACCATATATACCCCTATGCATGGAAAACTTTGCAAAACTAGTCCTAATTCCATGCAAACTATATTTTTATGAAACAAAAAGGTTTCCTAGCTTATGGTTAACTAATATTAGCTTATCTAAGTTGCCTAAACTAGCTTAAGGCTTATGGAAAGGGCTTATAGCATATAAACATGAATTCGACTCTATTTAGGGTTTTAAAAAGAAAACGAGCTAGTTCTAGTGATCAAGGCTTAGGCAAAGGTTCTAATGCATCCTAATACTATCATAGTACTGTAATATAACTATTAAAAGCAATATTAAAAGCTTACTTGACCAGCTAGGGCTTAACGTGGGGTTTAACTAGGGTTTTAGGGTTTCTCGGCCAAAAATAGAACTCGACAAGCATGCAAGGCCTAGCTACTCGACTTCTAAGGTTTCTAATACCTCTGTACTACTGAGTGTTTAAGGTGGAAAGAAAGAATGGGATGGTTTAAAGTGATGAGGGTTATGGGGTATTTATACCCTTTGTTAACCTTGGGGAGGAAGAAAGGGAGTGCTAGGTGGCGAGATAGGGGGGGGGGTGAAGTGACTAACTACTGCTACTACATGACTAATAAAAGCTACAATGGTGACTATGGAGGTCTATAGGTCGGCCTAGGGTTTGTGTGGAGGAGAAGAAGCCGTGGATGGAAGGTGGTGACAAGTAGGTGATGCACCTACTTGTGTGCTAGCTAGGGAGGTGCTAGGGTGTGTGCTTGGTGTAAGCAAGGTGCTAGGATAGGTGCTTGAGGTGTTTAAGGTACTTAAGTAGCTTAGTTCTATGGTTTAGGTTTAGTTTAGACCTAGTTTTGCTTAAGGAGAGATTAGGGTTTTTCTTAGGGTTTAGTGCCTAGATTAGGGTCCTATGAGTGTTTAGCGGCTAGGATTAAGTCCTGAGAAGCTTATACTAAGTGGTAGTAGGTTATGGTAGAGATTTGGGAAGGTTTAACCTAGTTTTCGGGAAGTTATGACCTAGTTATGGTTTTGTGCTTAAGAGACTTGTACCTAAGCTCTAAGGGATTGTACTAGAGTCTAAGCATACTAAGATATCCTACTGTTCCTAAGGTAACTCATGCATAAGCCTTGAACACTTTCAAACTAGTTTAGATAAGCAATTAGGGTTTTGTAAACACATAGGCCTAATTAGGGCTTAATTAGGGTTTTGTGATGAGTTTAGTGTGTTAGATTGATAGTTTACTTATTATGGTAGTGTTGTGATGTTATGCTTGACATACCAGGAGTTTATAGGATGTGAATGTAGAGATCTTTGGCTTGTGTGGATACGTGAGCAGGTCTAGAGAGTCATGCATGTATAAAAAGCAAAAATTTACCTGTGAAATACCTGATATAGGTATTTATAGTGTGAATGATAGTGATGAGATTTTGTGGGTTGTTATTGTCTTACCCCCTTAGAAGAAATCTCGTCCCGAGATTTAGTTGAACGTAGGGGTAAAACAAGAACGAGTTGATGATTCGAGAAAAGAGAGGTGATAGAGAAAGAAAGGAATTGTACAAACGGTGTAGGAAATGTTTGTACATGTGCCGGATACTTGGACTCATTTATTTATATCTCATTACTTACAAGTAGAGGCGTCGTAATTCTTGTAAGCGAGAGCTTATAAATTCATGATCCATTTGATTTATAAATTTCTCATTAAAATGAAAGAGCGTCCAATTTCATTTTAATAGGATAATCATCATAAATCATCCTTAAGTAGTATCGGCGGAAAATGAATAGGGAGTTTACCACACTTAAGGAAATGTAGTACATGAATGTTTTGAAGATGAGTTCTAGTCATGGTGAGGACAAGTTCTAGCCATGGTGGAGACAAGTTCTAGCCATGGTGGAGACAAGTTCTAGCCATGGTGACCAGTTCTACAGTCTCCCTTGTGGAAAACTAGAAGGGGGGTTGAATAGTTTACCGGTTTTTAACTTTAATTCCTTTTGAAAGTTTTACGTGTAATCAACAATTAATACTAACAAGTAATAAGCAATATGCAAGTAAAGAGTAAGAAACAATCAAACCACAACACGAATGTTTATCGTGGTTTGGCTACAAGGACTCTTTTTCCTTGCCCTACTCCACGCCCTAAGTATCCAACTCGAGAGTTACTCTTACTAGTCAACAAGCTCCTTTCACCGGTGGAGAAACCTTACACGTCGCTTACACACGATTACTGACACAAAGCTAAATGTCGAGTTCTTTTACAAGGGCACAACCACTCCCGTCACACTATGTATTTTGAGGACTAAAATACTAACCGATCACTAATGAATAGATACAATCAATGAAAGTATGAACAACACAAGTTCACACACTATTAATACCAACTAGTATTCCAACTTTGCGTTGATGCTTGTATATCTTTGATATGAGTTTGTGATCTTCTTGCTACAAAAGAATCTCACCAAAATGAAAGATGAATATGTTAGATGTAAGTAATGAAAGTATGTATGATAATGTATGGTTGTAAGTGATGAGAAACAACTTGGAGTGGCTTGCTATTTATAGGCAAACAGCCTCAGTAACCCACGGATTGGACGGAACCAAAGGATTGGTTCCGTCTGTGTTGGAGTCTGGTTCCGCCAAACTCTGACACACAATCCTCCATATTTTTCTTTCAAATCTACCAAAGATATTTCCATATCTTCCCTAGATTCATTGAGTAACAATCTAAACAATATCTTAATCAAATCTTCCAAGGATCATACAAACATCCAAGGATCATGATGCTATACATGATGTAATAAAACTTACTATTTATGTTTTAAACAAATGCAAAATACAAGTGTTAACTAACAAATGCTATACTTGTGTAATATTGGTCTTGTGACAATATGTAAAAAAAGATTTTAACTATATTTATACTTTGTTGCTAAAGTGAACTTTACATTTTGTCGTTAACAAAATACGGCAAAGATCATAAAATATAAATAACGTTT
>LBNU01037372.1:0-10562 GCA_014162995.1 Artemisia annua | reverse complement strand
GACTTAGAAAACGGACTCGAAAAATTACGAAACTTGCGCCATCGTTCACGAAATAGTTTTTCCAATAAAATCAAGCATAAACTTCAGAGTTTTTCTCAAACTCAAAATAAATCAAATAATTTGGCAATTGAAACAAATTCGAGTTTCTCTAGGTTGTGCTGAGCTAGTCTACAAATAAATTCTCGTTCCTAATATATCTCACGCTCCTCAAATCCAATTTAACATGCTTTAAAGTTTTAAAACGTTTCAGGCTCTAAAAATAGAAGTTTGGCTAGGATTAGGTTTTAGGAAAATTACCAGATGTTACACAATACTCCCCCTTATTGGGGTGCCAAGTAATGCATGGATTTTGAATATCTACAAGACAAAGAGTTAGTACGAAATACATATACAAGACACATTATATAAAGACAATGCACCACATTAAGAAGATCAATATCATTCAAGTAAAATTTATTTTGGCCTTAGCCAAAATAGTGGGACAAGAGATGGGTAGATTCTTCTTAATACAACGAAAATGAAAAAGAAACAACATTAATGAAAAACAATCATGAGGCGCTAGATTTGGAAGTTGAACATCAATCTTATTCCTATGGTTGTGGCGGGTGAGTGATGGCGTTCAATCGCTCTAGGATGTGATTGAGAATGAACCTCATTTCATTGTGAAGTTCTCGGATATCCTTTTGGCACCGTTCATTTATGTGAGCGGTTCTTTCACACATGCCACATTCATGGCGGGGAAAGTTTGGAAGATTGAATTCATTTGTTGTTGGTGGTGGTTTGTTGGATTGAGTCTCATGAGGTCCAAAGTTGTGTTGTGGTGGATTGCTTGGTTGAGCTTCATGATGTGGAAAGATGTTTGGTGTTGGAATGTTGGTGGAGGAAGAGTACAAGGTTTCTTGGAGTTGCATGGTTTCTTTGATGTGGGCTCCTATCAACTTTTTGAATGAAAGAGCATTGCTCATTTCATTGAGGAGATTTGTGGTGAAAGCTTGATGGGGTGGTTGAGTACTTGGAGGATCACTCCATAAGGATTCCTCGATCTCTTCATATGTTGGGAAAAAGGATTGAGATATGGGTGGTGGTGGTGGGATACTTTGAGCATGAGTTGGTTCACCATAGAGTGGCCCATGGATTTCTTTGAATTGCGGATGAAATAGTAGTGGTTGTGGTTAATAGCCTTCTTCTTGTGGTTCATTTGGGGGTTGTTTGCTAGTCTTTCAACGGAGCCAAAAGATGGAAGAGGCGGTGGATTTGTTGATCTTGGTGGCAAGTCATCCAAAGTATCCATGAATGGGTGAGGTGAAGTTGGTGGTGTTGCAAATAGTTCCATAGGTTCTAATTTGGGTGACCTTGGTGGTGATGGTGATTTTGATAGTGGGAATGGTGCCGGAGGTGGTGTGGTTGCAACCGGTGTCTTAGTGGGTGGTGGAGTTGATATGTTGACTTTGGTTAGAGGTGTAGGTGTGGTAAGACTTAGGAAGTTTTCATCATGGATTGGAGATGAGATGGTCAATGGTGATGAGTCGGAGGATGATGATGCAAGTTTGACAAAGCAACAAGGCTTGACACTTATTCTAGCGGTTCTCTTGGGCGGTTTTGATGGTGGTGATGAGGTGTTTGACTTAGTCATTGTGGCTGAGATTTGAGTACTAATGATGATAGAAGTGATGGAAGAGATGTGAGATTACATGATCTTAGTTGTACTAATATATAGAACTCAATGGTTATGGAAAGTTGTGTTTGGATTAGATGGTTAGCCATAGAAAGGATGCAGAAACTAATCATTTGGAAGTGTTTAAGATGGGTGTCATGTCAAATAAGTCAACCCAATGGGTGAAGGTTGAGTGATATGCATTGGATTGGAAGTAAATGCACCTCAAATCATCACTTGTGACTATCTAGGAGCTAGGATTAAGTAGTTCTAGTTTACTATTGGTTTTAGAAGTTTAGTTTATGTATAGTTTGCAGATTTGTAGAAGAAAACTTGATTTTTGTATGAGTTTAGAAAAATTTGCGGGAAATCGGAAATTTAAAAATTATGCAGCATTTCAGGCGGAACCAACGATATAGTTGGACGGAACCAAATTTTTGGTTCCGTGTAATCCGTGGTTCAAAAACCACGGAACCAATTGGCCCAACGGACGGAACCATGATTTTGGTTCCGCCGTAGCCGTACCCTACTGTATGGGTTTGTGTCGAAAAAATTTTGAGTGCCGAAACTAGATTCTAGCTCCTTAAAATTAGTAAAATTATATATGTAATATGTCATAATACGTTGAAATACAACATAATTCAAAAGAAAAACACACATACCATTGAAGATCAAGCAAGTGCTAAATTTTCCACTTTTTAAAAGTGGAAAGACGGAAAATTGATAGCATACCAATGCTATCCACCTGCAAATGATTGTTAGAACACAAGTAATGTTTAAAACACATAAAACATCCTAATATTACATAAATTCATAACACATAATTGTTCAAGGGTGGTTGTGCCAAACACTCCATTAGTAATATCACTTCTTGTTTAGCTTCTTGTTGATCTTTGTCATGAACCTTCCCAAGCACTTGAACATTCTCTTTGTTTGCTTGAACTCCTCCGAAGCATTATCAATCCTTGGTAGTTGTCGGTGGTACTCATGAGGAGGAAGCCTTGAGTTGGGAAGTCCATCTTCTTCACTCATGGATGAGGATGATGAAGAGGTGGGAGGATGAGGCCGTTTTCCTTGAGTTTTGGCTACACGATAGTCACTTAATGGTACAAATATGTGGGGAACAAGAGTGTAGTCGGGAACAAAACCTTTGGGATTGCGAGGGATTGGAGCAAAGGACCTATAAAGGCGAGTGAGAAGCATTCCATAGGGAAGTGCACTTTTGCCTTGCACGGGTATATCCGCCATCCTTTTGGCTATGTAGTAAGCCAAATTGAATGGTTGGCGAATGGAAATGCTATAGAGCATGTAGCAAAGGCAAGCATTGATGTGGTCACGATTTCCTATAGAACTAATCACATTTGCCCTAAGAATTTCTTCCCATTTGAGAAAAGGATCTTTGAGTTCATTAAGTTCCATGCCAAAGGGGTCACGGTCAACTTCGACACCCGACTGTTTAGTTCTAGTTCCCGAGATTCTAGGGCGAAAAGATGATCTCTAATGATTTGCTTGTCAACTAGAGGAGTGTTGTAGGGGTAAGGACGGTCACCCATAGCATCTATAATAGAGAGGGACCACTTGTCCAAGTAGACACATGTACCCCTTTATGAGACCCTCATGATTGGTGTGAAGAGTAATGGAGGCATAGAATTCTAGGACGAACCTAGGACAAATTGGCTTATCAATGTTAAGGAGACAATCAAAATTTATGGCGGCAAGGTCTTGGCGAATGGTTGTATCCTCTAGGAAGGATGGATCAATGGTTCTACCCTCATGGACATAGCGTTTTTCTAGCGCCTTAAAGATGTTCTTTTGAGCCTCGGTAAGTCCTTTGGTTTTATGGTGTTTGGGTAGGTAGTTAAGGGTGTCTTTGAGGTCATAGAATGTTAGAGGAGGCATGTTTGGACCTAGAAAACACAAATTTCACATTTTAGTTTGAGTTAATGATAATTGTGCTAGTGTGTGCCTATATGCTAACAATGTGGAGGTGTAGTTATCTCGACTCTTTTAATGCATGCAAAACATGAGATTTTTGTAATTTTCATTTGTTTTTGAGTAAAACATGAGATAACCCAAACACTCCTTATTCAATGTAGCTACGTTTGAATGTACCCGAAAACACATATTAGTTATGTATTCCCTTTAGCATTCAAGAGACATAATGCAAGTGAGTTTTAAATGTAGCGTTTAGATTTTGTATTCACAATGTGAGACGAAAAAATATTTGTCCTATTTGTGAGAAGTTATTTTGCAAAAATTTGGCATGGGGTGATTTGTATGGTTAAGTATATTAATAAGAATGCAATTCCTAACTATGGAAAACATGATTAGTTTAGTTTTACAATTACTATTTTACATGAATTTCTTACATTAATGCATCACCCCAAGTTTTATGTTTTGTGCATAAATGGATTTCCTAGACACAGATCAGGAGAAAGAATGTATTAGAGAGACTTACAATGATGTTATGAGCACTTGTTTGGAGAAGAAGAACCCTAATTTTTGTGTGTGTAGATGTTTTGGATGAAGTTGTGACTGAATGAGATTGTGTGGAGGATATATGGGGTGTTTGCTTTTAAATATTAAATAATTTTTGAAGTACAGAACACCACGGATAGGACGGAACCAAATTGTGGGTTCCGTCCGTTGGTGAGTTTGGTTCCGTCTGAATAGAACTAAAAATAGTTTTTACGTTTGTTTGTTTTAAGGCTAAGGTTTGAGATTATAGTGTAGCTTCCATTAGTCCTAGCCCAAGTCTAAGAAGATTGAATGGTTCTCGTTTAAGAGGTTTTGTAAGGATGTCGGCAATGTTGTTTTCGGAGGATACTTTTTCTATAGAGATGTTCCCTTTTTGAACCTTGTCACGGAGGAAATGATGACGTATTTCAATATGTTTTGTTCGAGAGTGTTGAACTGGATTTTTACTGAGATCAATGGCTCTTTTGTTGTCACAAAGAATGGAGATGTCGTTGAGTTGAATGCCGTAGTCTACAAGAGCTTGTTTCATCCAAAGAGCTTGTTGACATGCTTTTCCGGCTGATACATATTCGGCTTCAGTTGTTGATAGAGCGAGAGATGTTTGTTTCTTGGAGAACCATGAGGTAAGACAATGTCCAACAAAAGTACAAATACCACTTGTGCTTTTTCTATCAACATAGTCACCGGCATGATCCGAGTCGGTATAAACTATGGTTTCTACCCCCGTTCCTTTTGGATACCATAGTCCCAAATGTATAGTGCCCTTAATATATCTAAAGATTCTTTTAACGGCTTCGAGATGAATGATTTTAGGATCTTCTTGAAAGCGAGCACATAGACAAACACTAAACATAATGTCGGGTCTACTAGCCGTGAGATAAAGTAGATTACCAATCATACCTCTCTATTTGGTGTTATCTACGGATTCACTTTCCTTATCTTTGGTTAACTTCATTTCCGAGGACATAGGTGTTCTAATTGGTTTGGAATCTTCAAGACCAAATTTCTTAAGCATGTCTTTAATATATTTAGATTGGTTAAAGAATATTCCATCTTCTAATTGTTTTATTTGAAGTCCTAAGAAAAAAATGAGTTCTCCCATCATACTCATCTCAAACTCATCATGCATGATTTTTGAGAAATCGCTACATAATTCTTGACAAGTTGATCCGAATATGATGTCATCAACATAGATTTGGACTATGATAATATGTGATCCTTTCTTCTTAGTGAAGAGAGTATTATCAACTAATCCCATGGAGTACTTATGGTCAATAAGAAAGGTCTTAAGTCGATCATACCATGCTTTTGGAGCTTGCTTTAGTCCGTATAAAGCCTTTTTAAGTTTGTAAACATGATTAGGTTTTTCAAATTCGGTGAAGCCCGGAGGTTGAGCAATATAAACTTCCTCATTGATAACACCATTTAGGAAAGCACTTTTGATATCCATTTGAAAAAGTTTAAAGTCGTATGCACATGCATATGCAAGTAAGATTCTAATTGATTCGAGCCTAGCTATTGGAGCAAATGTTTCATTGTAGTCAATGCCTTCTTGTTGGTTATATCCTTGTGCTACTAGCCTAGCTTTGTTTCTAGACACTACACCATTTTCATCCATTTTATTTCGAAAGACCCATTTTGTTCCAATTATTGTTTAAGTTTTTGGTTGAGGAACTAATGTCCAAACGTCATTTCTAATAAATTGGTTTAATTCTTCTTGCATGGCTATTACCCATGATTCATCTTTTATGGCTTCGTTTATGTTTTTGGGTTCAATAGTTGACACGAAACAAAAGAAGTTGCTTTCATTTTGAACTTTTGATCTTAGTGTCCTTTCGTTAATGTTTCCTATAACACCATCTAATGGATGACTTTTAGATTCTTTAACATTTACAATTTCTTTGTTTAATAGTTCATCTTCCTTGTCTTTATCAAAGATTTCTTGATTTTCCATAGCTTGACTTTCAACTAAGTCATCATCTACCAAAGGTGATGTCTTAGAGGGAGGTGGACTTTCATCAAATGTTACGTTTAATGATTCCTCGACTCTTAAGGTTTCTTTGTTTAAAATAATATATGCTTTGCTGTTTTGAGAATATCCAAGAAATATACCTTCATATGACTTTGGGTCAAATTTTGTAAGGTAATCCTTGGTGTTTAGGATAAAACATTTACTTCCAAACACTCTAAAATATCCTAATGTAGGCTTTTTACCTTTATATAATTCATATGGTGATTTATTTAAAAATGGTCAAATTAAGACACGATTTAAAATGTAGGTTGATGTGTCAACCGCGTTGCACCAAAACTTTTGTGGAATATTTTGTTCATTAAGCATTGTTCTACTCATTTCTTGAAGAGTCCGATTTTTACGTTCTACTACTCCATTAGATTGAGGAGTACGTGGTGCTGAAAAGTTATGAGTTATTCCATTTTTATCACAAAAATTTCCAAATTGTATTTTATTGTCAAATTCACGAACATGGTCCGTTCTAATAGACTTAATGCATGTTCCTAATTGATTTTGAATTTTCTTACTTAAGATTTCAAATTTATCAAACACTTCATTTTTATTTTTCAAAAATTTTGTCCATGTATATCTAGAGTAGTCATCTACTATAACTAAAGTATAGAAGTTGCCTCCATAACTTTGTATAGCGGATGGACCAAACAAATCCATGTGTAAAAGTTCTAGACACCTAGTTGTAGAAACCATGTTTTTAGCCTTATGGCTACTATAAACTTGTTTATCGATTTTGCAAGCATCACAAAAGTGTTGGTCGTATTTCAACTTGGGTAGATTTCTAACTAGATCTTTGGAGGAGAGGTTTTGGATAAGTCTCATATTAGCATGCCCTAAACGTCTATGCCATAAAGTTGAAGATTCATCTAATGAGGTGAGGCAAAGTTTGTCTCTAGATGTTTGATCCATCTTCATGACATACACGTTATTCCTAAGGACACCTTTAGCTATGGTTATGCCGTCTTTTAGTATTTTACTTCCATTTTTACTAAAAAGGACGTTGTACTTTTTGCGGCAAAGTTGACTAATACTAAGGAGATTAAAACCTAGGTTATCAACATGAGCTACATCATCTATAGAGAGAGAGAGTTGTGAGAGATTGTACCTTTTCTGATGATTTTGCATTTAGCTTTGCTACCAAAGGTAACGTTACCTCCATCATACTTTTGATACGTTGAAAAGAGACTTTTGTTGCCGGTCATATGTCTTGAGCAACCGTTATCTTTGATCCATTCGTTCGATTCCAAACTTACTTTGAAGCACACCTATTTTATAATGAACACTCAAACGTTTGGTCCCCAATATCTCATGGGTCCATTTTGGTTAAACATATCATTTCTTTGGTTCATATATGGAAATGGTTGATATGGGTTCCAAGTCATATAATTTGGAACTTGGTATTGTCTTGTTAAGTTTTGGTTCCAATTACTTTGGTAGTTGTGTTGAGTATTGTAGTTGCTCTTTGGAAAGGGGCGTTTGGGAGTAGGCGTTTGAGATCTTGGTTGAGTTGTTTTAGTTCTAAACTCATTTTTCGCAAGTCATACTCCTATTTTGATGGCCGGCTTTAGTTTTGTTTCAGTTGGGATGACATTAGATTTCTTTGTTACTTTAACAAATTCAGAACGTTTTGAAGAACTTTCCTTTTGTTCTGTCACAGTTCCCACAGAACCAAAGTGTTCCACGGACGGAACCATATTTTTGGTTCCGTCTGATCCGTGGTCTACTGTGACAGTTTTGTCCGTTTGTTTCTTTAGACTACTTACATCCCCTAGTTTCATAAATCCTAATCCGGTCTTACCATGTGGAGATTTTTGAATTTTCATAATCTCATCCGCACATGATATACTTTTATCAAACCTTTTAAACTTGAAGTTTTGTTTGATAAGATCATTTTGAGTGATTTTTAGTTTCTCAATTTCAAGTTTAAGTTCTTCACATGATCTACACATTGTTTCACTATTTTTACTCTTTTCTAATCTATTAGCTTTTTCTTTTAATTCATAAACTTCATTTTCCAAAAACTCTCTTTTTGTTTTCAAAAACTTGTTTTTGTTTATAATTTTTAAACTTAGTTCACAAAGTTTGTTATATTCATTTTGCAATGTATCATCATCAATAGAAGAGCAAGATGAATCGTAATGTACCTCATCCGAGTCTTGAGCCATAAGAGCAATTTCGTCATTCTTTTGCTCTTCATCATCGTTTTCACTATCACTCCAAGCACCACTCACAAAGGTACTTTGAGATTTGTTTTTGGGTGGCTTTGGACATTCTCCTATGAGGTGACTTGTGTCTCCACATCTAAAGCACTTTCGTTCACCTTTCCCTTTCTTATCGTCACGATCTTTTCGGAAAGACTTCTTTTCTTCCTTAGGTTGTCTTATGAACTTTCCTCGTCTTCTAAAGAACTTCTTGAAATCTCGAACGGCCAAGGCATATTCTTCATCATCACTATCCGAACTAGATTCATCATCATCACTAGATTCGACTCTAGCTTTTAAGGCAATGGATTTGACCTTCTCTTTCTTGCCTTTGACTATCTCCGAATCTTTCTCCATTACCATTTCGTGGACTTTGAGGTTTCCAATTAGTTCGTCAAGTGACATGCTTGAGAGATCTTTAGATTCTTCAATAGCCGTTACTTTTGCTCTCCACTTTGGATGAAGTGCTCTAAGAAATTTCCTGACAAAGTTCTTACTACAAAAAGATTCATCAAGTGCTTTAAGTGAAGTAATAATAGTATTAAATCTAGCAAACGCATAATCAATAGTTTCATCTTCGGGAATAGAGAATTGTTCATATTGTTGTACAAGAAGATCAATTTTGTTATCTTTAACTTGTGAGTTTCCTTGATGAGTAATTATTAAAGTTTGCCAAATATCTTTAGCGGTTTTGCACATAAATACTCTTTCATATTCTTTCTTTGGCAAAGCATTATAAAGCATCATTTTAGTCTCATTATTTTTTGTAACTAATTTCTTTTGATCATCACTATGTCTAGTAAGTGAGCTATCCTCATCTTTTCCACTACCAATATCTTTAAAAGTTATTTTGTTATCACCTTCAATTATTATATACCACAAATCTATATCTTTTGATTTCACGTAAGTTTCAAAACGATTTTTCCAATATATGAAACCATTTGGTTCAAATAGTGGTGGTCTTTGCATAGATTGCCCTTCTTTGAAATTTTCAAAATCTATGGATCGTTTCAAGTTTTAAAACACAATATATTTTAAAAGCTTGAGTAACGTAGCTCTTGATGCCAATTGTGGAAAACTAGAAGGGGGTTGAATAGTTTACCGGTTTTTAACTTTAATTCCTTTTGAAAGTTTTACGTGTAATCAACAATTAATACTAACAAGTAATAAGCAATATGCAAGTAAAGAGTAAGAAACAATCAAACCACAACACGAATGTTCATCGTGGTTCGGCTACAAGGACTCTTTTTCCTTGCCCTACTCCACGCCCCGAGTATCCAACTCGAGAGTTACTCTTACTAGTCAACAAGCTCCTTTCACCGGTGGAGAAACCTTACACGTCGCTTACACACGATTACCGACACAAAGCTAAATGTCGAGTTCTTTTACAAGGGCACAACCACTCCCGTCACACTATGTATTTTGAGGACTAAAATACTAACCGATCACTAATGAATAGATACTGTTGACATAAATAATGCGTAAAAACGTTACTTATAGTTTTCGATATCTCTACGTTTTGACGATCACAAAATCTAAAATCATTAAACGTAAGATTACTACGTAAACAAGTATTAAGCTAGTTTATATCATTATATCCAACTTAATCACTTAAGGTATGAATAAACAAGTGCTTAATACATCTCATGATCAAAGGGGTATTTAATTAAGGGCAAATTACCTGAAAATGTATGCAACTTGCCACTTTTTCTCATTGTATGTAGCTTTCTTTTTTTTCCCAATGTGTCACTAAACTTGCTAAATTCGTCCATTGTGTGTAGCGGTGACTTGATTCACCTGCTGGAGCAGGTTAACCTAACGGTCGTTAGGATTATCATTGCACCGTAAGTCCTTTAGACTAACGATCGTTTATCATGACTAAATACAATGACAAAAAGTAACAAGTTAAATGACTTTTATAATTTTTAAAATTTATGTACGTTTTTTACACGTTTTTGCACACATTTTTATACACACATTTTTATACACGTTTTTATGCATGTTTTTATACGAATTTTCATACACACATTTGAATACACATTTTTATTCACGTTTTGATACACACGCTTTTATGCACGGTTCTACACACGTTTTTATACGTTTTTGCCAGTTTTTTGCCTTTTCGCCAGTTTTTTTGCGTTTTCGTCCAGTTTTTCGCGTTTTCGTCCGGTTTTTCACGTTTTCGTCCGGCTTTTCACATTTTCAT
>LBNU01037371.1:49429-92496 GCA_014162995.1 Artemisia annua | reverse complement strand
TTTTCCGCACTTTTTCACTCCGAAAACGCCCGAAAATGCATCTTTTGTGATTTTCTCCTCAAAAGTACCTAAAATGAGAAAAGAAACGACTTTGGGTGAAATCCGATCAAATAATATACGAATTAGGACTCAAACTGACCCCTAAAAACGTAACATTTTTCGTCTCATCATGAGTTATAACATAACTCAGTGTCACGTCAGCGCCACATCAGCTTTAACCTTTTAACCTTAACTCACCAAAAAACCTCATGGTATCATAACTCACCTATAACTCACCTTCACCTCAATTATTTTCAATTTTAACCCCAAACTTTAACAAATAATTCATTTATAAACTAACATAAACATTTTTAAAACACAAATTACATTAACTAGTAAACTTAAACATAAACTTACATTAACTACGATAATTAAACATAAAACATCTAAATTAAACTACGATAATTAAACATAAAACTACGATAATTAAACATAAAATTACATTAACTACGATAATTAAACATAAAACATCTAAATTAACTACGATAATTAAACTTAAAACTATGAATCAAGAAAATGATTCAGTCTGTGCCATAGCCCTCGTCACTCGAATCGTCCTCACTCGATGGCACACGGTTTAATCCCATAGCCCATCGCCATTCTGCTCGACGGTTTAACCGATCCTGACGAGCTTTTGCCCGCGCCTCACGAGCTCTTGCCTGACGTTCTTCCTCCGCTTGAACCGCTAACAAAACTTTCATATCTTGCTCAAAGAGTTCATCATCAGTCAACCCAAATGTATTGGGTTGGTTTTGTGGTGGATTGTTTGCCGGTGGATTGTTTACCGGTGGAAACAAAACTTCTGGTAGAGTGTTTTGTGGTGGATTGTCATATAGGAATACGGGAAATAGATCTTGTGGTGGATTTTCGTATGGGAATACGGGAAACAGATCTTCCGGTGGTGTGTTGTAAACCGATTCATTATCTGGTGATGTGTTGTATGACATTGTTTCGTATGAATCGTTTGTGAATTCAGTATGATTTGTGTGTAAATTGTGAGTGTATTGTGTGCCTCTGCGAATGGCTATTTATAGGACCGTTTTTTGAATTTGAAATTTAAATATATCCCGCTCTAATTTTTGAATTTGAATTTTAAATGTATCCCACTCTGTTTTTTGAATTTGAATTTTAAAGATTTATCCACACGTTTTTTTTAATTTGATGAATAAAGGTTTATCCACACGTTTTTTTTTTGAATTTGAATTTTAAAGGTTTAACCGCCCGTTTTTTGAATTTGAAATTTACACATATCCCGCTCAGTGATTTAAATTTTAATTTCTAAACACCCCTATATAAAGCATACTATTTTGCACACACTTCATGTTCTAAACAATTTTACAATGGCTAATCGTTGGTCTGTTGAAGAAGAAAACTTGCTAGCCGACATGTGGATAATCGTTCACGAATACCATGGCGAATCTGCTTTTTGGAATGAGGTTACAAAAAGGTTCAATAACCAATCTGACGGTGTTTTTCGTAACAAAAACCAGATAACGGGTAAGTGGGCAAGACTTACCTGTGAATGTCAAAAATTCAATGATATTTATTTGAATTTGCAGCATACAAGTGAGGTCAATGATCGTCTTCATAATGCAATGAACATTTTCAATGAACGCTTTGGTGGGCAAGGCTTCAAATATATTCACGTGTGGTTCATTTTGAGAAACAGCCCCGTATGGAACAGATATAGGGATTAACGGCTTCTGTATTTCCGTATCGTCTGTATTTGTATTTCCGTATCGTTTGTATTTGTATTTCCGTATCGTTTGTGTTTGTACTTCCGTATCATGAGTATTTGTATTTCCGTATCGTTTGTGCTTGTACTTCCGCTAATGCAAAGACCATTTATGAACAACGCTATGGTGGGAGAAGCTTCAGATACGTTCACGTGTGAGATGTTTTGAAAAACCAACCCATATGGCTTTGGTATGGTTAACGGTGTGGTACGATTTAGTATCGTTTTTAATATGTTATAATGTTACTTTATGTTTGAATTTGAATAAAAAGCTTAACGGCTAGTTTCTCCAAAAAATTCCTCTAACGGCTAGTTTACCCTATGAATGCCATCTTTACTCAACTTCGTATTGTCACACAATTATAACTAATTTTCACACAAACACTATGGCTAACGAACCAGCTGAGGTGCAAAAAACAATCATTGCTCGATTACGCAATGAACAAGAAAAAGAGCTCAGGCTGATTAACAATTTGCTAGGTGAGATAACTCGAATCATGCTACAGAAGCATGATCGTGCTCCAGAGATCGAAAGGTTGCGTGCGCTGCCTTTAGACCATCCAGCTATCACAGTCGGTCTAGAAACTCTAATAAGAAACGATGAAACAGATCTGCAACTTCATGTCGTCTTGAAGATGGTTAGGGAACAAGTGTTGCAAGTGTGGGAGGAGAAGTCAGATCTCATCGATAATTACCAGTCTATATAAAAGCTTCATGACTATCGTTGGATGATCTATGTATTCGTATTGTTTTTAATTCAATAATGAATTTTAAGTTATGGTTTGATTTTTAAATCATATGGGTGTTTTGTAAATTTTGCATTTTGAAATTCATAAAAGTATATAAAAATACAAGGGCCAAAAGTGTTAATTTTTTTTTAAACAAAAATGCAGCTTAACTCTACGTTAAAGGGAAGACTCACCACGTTAACGTGGGATTGCCTTTCAATGCCGGTAAGGCTTAACGCACTAAAATATTGGGTGTGTTATGTTATAACTCGGGGTGCTCGGTTAACTTACCGAGTGCTCTAAGTATCTTTTAACTTATTTGTCAAACAATTTAATATTAGTACTATATTATTACTTTGAATTTATAAGTATGTTTAAAACATTTTATAAGTAAAAAAACTAATTAAAATTATTTTAAATAAGATCTTAAATAACCAAATTTCTTTCTTTGCAAAACCTCACGTCTCGCAGTTAAACACAGATAAAAATACTTATTTTAGATATAAAACAGTTTTGGTTGATGAAAAGAGTATTCAAAATCACATGTATAAAAAACGTTGATGTCAATATAAATCAAATCAGAAATGATCAAGTATTCGAACTATTGTAGTTATTCTTATAATTACATTAAAATCATTACGCTAACAACTTTGACTACTTTAAAACTTCTATTAAATTGTACATGGATATCATTTGTCCCTCGTCTGGGAGACATCTTGTATATATATAAAAATATACAAGAAAAGTTGACTATTATTCTTACGTTAAGAGATAAATCTCGTCTATTCATTTTGTAAAAGGAAATGAAAAAGAAAGAAGAGTATTTATCATTACTTAAAACATACTTTCATTTTATTTTATTTGTTATTAAAATTAAATATCTTAAAAACCGTAAACTGTTAACCTATATAAATTACATCGTCGTAACGAAAAGTTAATTATTTTTCAATAGGGGAGCACTTTCATATAATAATAATAATAATAATAATAATAATAATAATAATAATAATAATAATAATAATAACAAGGTTGGGATCATGGTGCGTAAAGAGGCTCCTATGGGTTTCCTTTTGGAGGATGGGAAGGAGCTTCGACCTGCATACTTATTTTTATTTAATTGGTTCCAAGGTAAAGATGCATGTTTGGATGTGACTGGAATTTCTCCCTTTGCGGGTATTGGGGCGACTTCATGGGCGCCTGAGGTAGCATTGCGCAATGATGTGGATAGGAAAAAAAAATATATGTGTCAAAGTGCGAGGATAACGGTTACAAGTTCATACCTTTTGCATTCTCTATGTTCGGTGAATTCGATACAGAGGCTTTGGACACACTTTCACACATTAAGTCTATTTCTGTTAGTCATTCAAATAATGCTAAGAGTGGCGCTTTTATTTTTCATAGATTGAGCTTTTGTATTCAGAAAGGAGTGGGAGCACAGCTTGTGTCTAGACTCCCATCCAACTATATGTAAATTTTTACATCGCTAAAAAAAATAAATAAAAATAAAAAATAACAACAACAACAATAATAATAATAATAATAATAATAATAATAATAATAATAATAATAATAATAATAATAATAATAATAATAATAATAATAATAATAATAATAATAATTGTTTGTTTTATTTAGCATTTTTTGGTTTTTTCTTGGCGCAATATTTTGCTTGATATATCACATGTGATACAATACTAAATAATAAGTTCGAACACTCAACATACTTTCGTAAAACTGATATAAATATTTATGTAGAAATCCAAATGATTAATTATTTTTGTCATTGAAAAATACACATCATTACATTTGAATCTATTTGTCATACATATTTTTATACCTTCAAATCAATACAATTTATTCCTAGAACTTGGAGAACATAGAAGTTTTTTTTTATTGATAGTCAAACCCGCTTGATGTATCACATGTGATATAACATTAAGGTAAGTTTGAACATGCAACAATGATGTCGTGTAATGAGCATAAGTATTTTTGTTGACATTAAAAAATACACACCCTTAGCTTTTCAACCATATATCAAACATAAGTTGTGAACATTCAAATCAATACAGTTCATTCATAGAAGTTTGAGGAAATATAAGTTTTTTTTTTCTTTTTTTTTTTTTTTTTTTTTTTTTTTTTTTTTTTTGGAAGTCAAATTCGCTTGGCGTATCAAATGTGATATAAACACTAATCTGTAGTTCGAACACTCAACAGGTTTTCATAAAATGAGCATAAATATTAATATAGAACTCCAAAAGATTTACCATTTTTTGGATTGAAAAATACGCATTTTAAGCTTTTCAACCATATATCACACATAATATTTGAATATAAATCAATACGGTTAGTTCATAGTAGGGGGTGAGCATGGGGCGGGGTGGGTGGTTTTATGGTAAAAACCAAAAACCGAACCATATATCGGTTTTAGAAACTACAAACCATTTGGTTTCTGTTTTTTCGGTTTCGGTTTTTCGGTTTTTGACATTGAATCGGTTCGGTTTTGGTTTTCTTTTCGGTTTTTCTGACATGAAAACAAGCAAGTTTTAATCTTATATAAAGTTTACGCATTTCAAGCAAAAATATTTAAACAAATATCAATAATAGCATAATCCAACAATCTAAAACTTCGAAAAACGTAAGAAACAACCTAACATGAATCTAAAATATAAAATGCATATCCTTACAGCTTTGCACTTTTCGTCCGCAAATACATTCGAAGAACACTATTGTTCGAAAACAAATACTATATAATATATTATAATATAAATTCGAATGTATAGATAATAACAAACACTATTGCTCTTTTTTTAATAGGTAAAGTTGTATAATCAATCTTTAAAATTAAATATCAAATCTTTTACATAGATAAATTATAGAGAACATATATAAAGGTGGAGCGGGCGGTTTTTTCGGTTCGGGTTTTCTTATGAAACCAAAAACCGCCCCAAATATTCGGTTTTACAAAATTCAAAACCACCACCATCGTTTGTCAAATGAGGCGGTTTTTTCGGTTCGGCTATTTCGGTTTTTCGGTTTCGATTCGCTTTTTCGGTTTTTGTGCTCACCCTAGTTCATAGACATCGCTGAAAAAACATAAAAAATAAAATAAAATAAAAATCAAACTCGTTTGATATATCACATGTGATATAACACTAATATGTAAGTTCGAACACTAAACATGTTATCGTAAAATGGGCATAAGCATTTGTATACAACTCCAAAAGATTCACATGTTTTGCACCAAAAAATAATACTTATGTTAATATCTTCTGTCTTCGAATCTAAAAATTATTGTTAATTTGTTATATCACATATGATATATCAACCATGTCTGAATATATATTTTAAAAAATATTAAAAAAAAAATCATATATGCTCTCCAAATATTGTGAATAAACTGTAGTGATTTGAAAGTTCAATAACTATGTGTGGTGTATGGTTAGAAAGCTAGTGATTTGATTTCCAAATGCAAAATACGATAAATTATTTGGAACGAGGATTTTTTTACCCGCGCTCTGCTGCAAAGCGTGAGGTCTTGCGGAAAAAGATAGTAGGCTATTTTAAGATCTCATTTAAACCGATTTTAGTTTTTACTTATAAAATGTCATAAACACACAAATATATTCTAATTAATAATAATAATATTAAATTGTTTGAAAAATATACTAAAAAAGACTTTAAAAGATCGCAAAAAAACTACGAACCTAGTTATAATAAAAATTAAAAGTAGTTAGCTGCTAACTGTACGAAATTAAAATTATTTATTTAAAACTTAAAATCATGAAAAAATTGTTATTAAATTTTGAACTTAAAAGACGATTCCATAGCACTGGCGACGCCCCGGCATAAATGCAAGGATGATGTATTTTCATAAAATTTGGAAAATGCGGGGATTATTTATGTAGATTTTTGTTTAGGACGGTTTTTGTAATATTAAATAACTTAAAGGGACTATCTATGTAAATTTTCTTACACAAACAGTATTAATATATATATTAAATGTCGTTTGAAACGACGCCATGTCATCTCCATGGGCTGCCGTTTTTTTTTGCCTGTTATGGGTCCAGTGGCCCAGCTGTTGTTTCTGGTCCAGTATGAAAAAATTAAGTCGGTTTGCCTATTTTCCGAATTTTCCAGATACACTGCAACACTATTCCACCGCCTTTATGATAATCTCAAAGTTTCCAAGTGAAGAACGAAGGTTTTTATGGTATCGATTATACCAGGTGAACATGCGTATTTAATTTTGTCTGATTTCAAATTTAGGGTTTATGCTAACAATCATTGCTTGAACTGTAATCATCAAAGCTGTATGAAAAAATTAGGAGTTATACTTTTCTTTTTTGATTAGATGGATTATTGGTTTATTTGTCTGATTTATGTGTTGTAGGGCCGATCCCCGTGTGCTAGAGGAAGGACATGTTTGTGTTAAGCATATAGTTGGATATCAGATTTTGTCGATAATATAAACCTGTATGAAAGAAAGGTATGTACACGCTTTTAATTATAATTATTAAATTCGATTCGTTTACTATGTGTGTTTGGATTGATTTTTTGTATTTTATTTTTTTATGTTCATGTTTGGTTATAATTTTTCTGTTAAAAAGTTTACTAAAAAATGTGCTTTGTGTTAGATATAAAGGTAAGTTTAACTTTTAACAACTTATTTAAAAGTGTCTGATGGAATGGTATGATGTGGAGACATTTGCGAGTCGGTTTTGCAATTGGATTTCGGGGCTGGGCTCATTCGACATAAGGCGACTAACGATCCTGACATAGTGGAATGCGACATCGATATGCTTGCTGAACCATGAGCTGATGAGTTATGCGAAACAGGTAATGTAGTTATCTAAAATGTTAACGTTGTTTATTATACGTTACTGTCACCCTCTATGCTGACATGTGTGCGTAAATTACAGCCACCACTACAGTTGATCATGGTGCTCGCAAAAGGCCTCGCACGGAAATGTCTAAAGATATATTTGTTTACTCATGTATGTGATCTCATTTCCCATATTTTGCAAAACTGTTTCGCATTAGTTGCTCATTCATCTGTTGTTTCGTGGTTTTAGGCCAGCAGCCTTCGCAACGAACCCTTCGACAGCCTGTTCGTGTGCCATTGTATAGACCCTAACAAACCCTTCGTTGCTCATTCATCTATTGTTTCGTGGGTTTATATAAACATCCTAATTGGCTTGAGGTTTGCATTTTACTTGCGACCTTAACTTTATAATTTGTGTATATTCTAATATTTCTGCTACTTTACAGAAACTTAACCCTTGCCGCGACTTTTACTTCTGATTGGTTCTATCCATCCCCAACCCTTATGAATCGAGTGTCGAAGTTGGCGAGCACGACGCTGTATTTCCTGTCAATTTCTTTGGTCATGTTGAAGTCCTCCCTGCAAGATTGTAAGATCTACTTCATATTTCATTTTTAACTTGCCCAAACCTATTTGACATTATGCTTCAATTTTTAATCTTTCCGAGTTCTAAATTCTTGATAGTGCCTTATGTAGGATAGATCATATGCTTTACTTACTATTAGAAGTAATCTCAGTGACATAAATAGATTGAATTTACACAATCCTCTTTAGAAATTTTAAGGTAGCATGTGGCAAGGGGGGTGTTATGGGTTGGTAGCAGTGACACCGTAACTCCGAGACTAGCATCTAGGAGCTGTGCAACAGAACCAAATGTTTAAATCATTGACAAAAATGTGCAGCTGACATACACCCATAAATGGTCCAGTTTGGATCGACTTTGTATTTGCGTTACGATCAATACCACTATGATACAAAGAGGAAATTAATAAGGGTGTTTGGGACAGCTTATATACATCGTTTTAGGTTGCATTTGTTCATTATTTAAAGCCTTATTGGGGGGTCAATTTGAATCATTACCTAAGCACCCATCTGGATTGCTTTAGGGCTAAAGCATGGGACATTATTAAACATACAAATGGTCTAAAAAGTATCCATCGTTAATAATATATAATTCATCCATGTGTCTTACTGTTATTGTTTATAACAACATAAGAATTAAAGGTGAAGACTTGAATCATTTTAGATATTTAAGATGAGTCATTTTCGTCTCTCTTTTTCGTTATTTTTTTCAAAGTAATGTTTATTTTTCATTGTACAACATATTCTTTTAACAGCAGTTTTGGCCTGTGGACAAAGGTGAATGACTGACTGAAGTTGTATACCTGAAGCATGACAAGGCAAAATAGCGGCTAGGTACCTGAATTGAGGCACAAGATAACTCAAAAATTTTGCAAACTAAGAAGGAGCTAATTGGCAAAAAGAGATATCTATTTTACCATACAAATGTTGAAACATCACATGGTAGCCTATAAAAGAGTTTGAGATGACGAGCTCTGCCATTGCTAAAAAAAGAAGGTAAATTGATCTTTGACTTTTAGCTTCAATGTATTTACTTTTCCAGCTATTGTATAAACTATAAACAACTATTTGTGAGACACTCTAATGTTAGCAATGTTAATTTTGAAGAATAGTCAATAAGAAGAAATGACATGAAACGTGAATTACTGGTGACAGGTAACCAACATACTTTCATGCGAGCTTTAAACTGGATCACTTTTAGTTCGGTTAATGTTCAGATGGTGGAGACATGCCAAGGTCAGAACTGATCGGTACGCCTGCTCAAGGTGACCATCATTGTCTGTGTATTTTCTTATGTTTACCTGCATTTTTGTTCCATAGGACTTTCAACTCTTTTTTGTTGTGTCAATGAATCTGAGTTGCATAATATTTTGCAGCCCTGCGTTTATCTTGCAAGCCGGGAGGGAATAAAAGCCGATCTAAAAACGATGTGACGCATGATCGACGCTGGGTTGTAAAACAAAATGCCAATACATGACATATTCAGTTATTTTTTAATTTCTTGTTGTCCAATGCCTAAAGAAGCTGCTAATACATGTGCGTACATGTACCATCCTGTACCTACATCGGATATCCAACCTGATTCTATGGCAACAATGACCCCACCACTGCTGGAAATTACTCGGGTCAGAAATCATGCATGTACAAGTGCATGACGCCAGTTTCGAGTATTGGTTTCTTCTTGCAGAGGGTAGCAGTCAAGCAAGAGGTAAGAAATAATTTTTTAGCAACTCATTCTGATAGATTATGAGGTAATGTATTATAGCTATAGAATATTCAACAAATAGTGTTGTTTCATAATCTGTTGTTCTACAATGTGTATATTAAAAATTTATACTGAGTTTTTACCTGAAGCAAAATACAAGCTAAATTGGTTATAGACTAGCCAAAGAAAAAAAAAATATGGTTTAAGATTTTATAGCATAGATGTTGGCCTATTGATGTAATCTTAATATATAATAGTAGAACATTTATGCAAAAAAAGGAGATGTAACTTTTATATTAGCAAATTGTTACTATGTAATAATAGTCTTTTATTTTGACATATGCGGATAACTAACGGCCTCGAACTACCGTGTAATAATCAACGGTATGAAACAATGCCCCGCCGCAACGCGGCGGACCGGCGCCAAACTCGTTTGATTTAAGACAACGAAGCTTTTTACAATTTTGTGTAATCACCTCTAAAGCATGGGGACCATTTCTTTCATTTTTCCATGAAAATTTACAGTTCAATGAACAGTAATTTCCCCTAAAAATGAATATTATTTAAAATCAAAATCCGTAACAAACCTTAAATTTTTTTGAAGCGACTTGTTTTTTGTTCTTCTAGTTGCATCTTTTTTAATGGGAGAAAACATATGTTGTGAACATACACAACTAACTTCATTGTTTGGTAGCTAATGAGATCAAGCAGATGGAGTGAAAAGGGGAAAGTGATCATTGACTACATATATTTTGGTCTTTAGGTCTTTCACTTGCTTCAACAAAAAATGGACTCCTATTTTTCTTACATTGGCCCACCCAATATATTTCATAATAATAACATAACTAAAGTAAATTGCAAAATGCAAAATCCGTCCACGTGCGTTGTGCTCAAATACAAATTTCGTCCAACAGTTATAATTTGGACAATTTGAGCTATAAACAAAAATATCAGTTCGCAAGTTTATGCCACTTATGTCATCTACCAGTGTCTAGTAATGAACACGTATTTTATCAGTTCGACTATCCTAATTATCCTAAGTATTGGAACAGTCACACACATTAAATTATTACAGTAATTAACTAGTGGTGAAAACCCTCACCTTCATTGGTGGAAACTGGAAACCATTCTTGTTGCCAGTAGTGAACATGTATTTTATTTTCAATAGTAATTAATTATGATAATGCTCATAGATTTGAGCAAAATGAATCCAGCTACATTATGCTAATGTTCAAAAAAAATTATGCTTAGGTTTGCTCTATAAAAAATAATTATCTTACCACTTCACTATTGACTTTTTGCATCATTATTAGATGATAAATCTTATGGACTTAAGCCCACACGTGTTTATGCCCAAATACAAGTGGGCGTCGGTCCATAAAATTTATCTAATAATCATTTGGTTTATGTTATGCACTTCTAATATGAACATGCTCCCTATTTTCTGAATCACAAATTCCACAAATCATAAACAGGATGCAACATGATATAAAATCAAACATATATTATGTCATTGTTTATTCCTATAAGGCCGTCATCTCTAAGTGCATCTAGTCTATTACAATGAGTCTTGACTTTTTACTCCTATAAGAAAAACAAAGGCCGAAAACCAGTTTATAATTACACACGGTTTATTAGAATGGATGTCTTGAGTCCTGAATTGTTACATGAATAAGTAAAACAAAGGCCAAAAAGCGAGTTCATAATGACACATGAGCACATAATGTTCTTTTTGTTAGAACGCAATTTTTCACACTTATACACTACTCGTCTTATAATATCTCACACGTCTCTAATGGAAATTATACCAACAGCCTTTTAAATGGTGGACACACTCACATACTAATTGACCAAAAACCAGTTTATAATGCACAGTCTATTACAATGGATATCTTGAGCATTGAAATTTTACTTGTATAAGTAAAACAAAGGCCAAAAAAACAATTTAAATGACACACCAGCACAAACGGTTTTTTTTAGAATGGTGATTTTCCGCACACTTATACCACTTATTTGACAAAAACTCAGAACCGTTTCTAATGAGATTTTAACCAGCAACCTTTTAGATACACTCACATACCACTTGATCAAATATTTGGCTCAGTATGCACATTAGCTTCACTTTTGTTCTGCATATTATATTTCTTCTAATTCTCTATATATACTAAAGCGCTTGATGCAAGCTTTATTATATTTTACTCCTGTGGGCTTGCATGGGCTTCTTTTCCGTTTAATCTATTTAGCCTAACATCACAATACTAAACTGTTCCAGTGAAGAGTAATGAACTAATAATTTGTTACTGGACCTCATATTTAGCCCGGTTGTTTTTGCTGACCCAATCTTCCATTTACTTTTTTATTTGAACATATCTTCCATTAACTTTAGGCCAAGCAGTTGCACATAATATGTTTAAGTACTTATTACTTATATTAGTACCAACAAATTTGAAACGTAGAAATCGATAGATAAGTAAACACCAAAAATTAACGTTTCTAAGTTAATACCATCTGCTGCCCCAATATCACGGATTTAAATTCTTGCGTAGATTTTATGAAAAAATAAAGACCGTAAACACGACGACGATAAAAACAACAAAATAAAAGAGAACAATTAGTTTTGCGCATTCCAAATCAAAAGATGACTAAAGAACAGTTTCACATAAAAGTCCCGCCGCAACGCGACGGGCGCCAAACTACTTGTTTAAACCAATGTTTTGAAAACCGGGTTCGAAATCAACCCGGTCGAGTCACCGGGCACCGGGTCAACCGGTATGACCGATTCGACCGCCGGGTCAACCCGGTTTTTAATTTATTATTTTTTTATTTTTTCGACCGGGTCAACCGGTTCGACCGCCGGGTCAACCGGTTCGACCACCGGGTCAACCCGGGTTTTTATTAAAAAAAATTGAAAAACGAAACCCGACCGGGTTTCGAGAACCGGGTTGACCCGGGTCACTCAAAACCCAGCGGGTCTAACCGGTTAACCCGGTTTTAGAAACCCGGGTTTTTTTGACCCGTTTTTTTGGCCGGAACCGGTCGAACCGGTTAACCCGGCCGGGTCGACCCGGGTTTGAAAACACTGGTTTAAACTACAAAATGGCTCAACTTAAATTTGGGCCGTAAAGAATGTTAAGTTTATATAGTTGCTCAAGTTTTTAGAAAATGAGATCGTCAGATTTTAATGGGCCGGGGTAAGCCCACAAACATGTGAGCCAATCAGTCTGAATAATATTTTAGGTGCAGTTTGGTTCATGGGTTTTGAGTAGATGGAATGGTTTGACAACTCAAAAGTGTAGTTTGGTTCACGGATCCGGAAATGACATTAAGGAATTTAGCTAAAAACTCATTTCTATATAATATGGTGGGTTTTGAGGAATGATACACTGTTTACTGACAAGGCCCCGCATTTCCATAATTGTTGTCCACAAGTTTTGATACTTTTTTTTAAAATCTTTTGTCTCTTTCTTATTTCTATAGAAACAGAACTTTTAAAGTTTAATATTAAATTATAAAAATCTATAACTTTATATAATTTATATATTTTATTTTTCAACTTTTTCTTTCAAACCTTTCCCAAATCCAAATCCAATTCCAATCCCTTTTACGAACCAAACGCACCCTTAGAAAATGACTTATGGCATTAAATATCCCATAGATGGTTCGGTGAGTTAAATATGCGCGTGTAATAGGGTTTTGTTATCTTGAGAGGTGACTTAATTAATATCGAGAGCAAGTCTTCTAGTATTAGAGCATGAGCAATGCACCAAGTTATAAACAAGATGCATTTAACACAATTAATATATAAGTGTACTCTACAAATCAAAAAATCATTTTTAGAATTTGCTCCAAATGGAAAATTTATCATCAAAATCTTTTCAATTGTTTTATAAAACAAACTAAAGTCAAATTTATGCTTTAGAAGATGAAAAGCTTTTGCTTCAAGCCTTCAACCACTTGCAGTTTATCAAGATTTTAAGTAAAAAGTCTTTCATCAAGTCATTGATGCAATACAAAAAATGATGTAAATGACTTTTCAAATAGAACCAAGTCATTCTCCAAGCTAGCATCGGAGATGATCTTAGGGGTGATCATAAAGTCATTGATGTTAACCACGTAGCTATGTTGGCGGTTTTTGATCAGGTTTATTGAAGTTATTAGTACATTTCTTTCTTTTTCAATAGATATTAGTACTTCTCTTTAGAAAACCGGTGGTATGGCCTCCGGACATTTTTCTCCTGTCTTGCTTATTAATAATTGGCAAGAGTTTTTTCATCTTTTTTGTAGTCCTCTCACTGTAGGGGTGTCCATGGTACTGGAACCGTCCCGAAAGAACCGAGAACCGAAAATATGGAAAAAGTGGAACCAAGAATCGTCCCAAGTTCTTCGGTACGGTTCCGGTACGGTACTCGGTTCCGGTACGGGAATTTCGGTACTTTCCCACAAGAACCTAAGTGTTTAAATAATTTATTTTTTTCATCGTTGATCATTCATAAAGACATAGTTAAAAAAAACATTTATAAAGATATGCTAATAATGCTATAAAAATATAAATACACACAAAAATACAAATACTCGTTTACTACATATTCGAGATAAACTTACGATAGTGATTTCGAGATAAACTTACTTTCATGTTGATGAATGATGATGATGATGATCTTTGAATTGATTAAAAGTTAGGGTTTTATTTTTATTATGTGTTTTCAAGTTTTAGATTTTTTATGTTACAGTTTAATAATAATTAAGGTTTTTTCTTTCTTTCTTAAAAGGCTATACACATTACACAATGTCCTAGAAAGTAAGAGGGTGTTCCATCTTGTAACCGGATAAAATCAAATCGACACCCTAAAAAGTTGTTCCTTTTTTCTTTTGACTATTTTAACCATCTAACAATATTTATACCACAAATATTTCTCACATGTCATAAGCTGGACTTGAAACCACAACCATTTGGTTGAAAGTTTCTCACACAACATAAAGTACCATTGGGACATAAGCCCTTTAGTGTTGTTCCTTTTTTTTTAATAAGCAAAGATGTTATAGGTCATGCTAAGCAAAACGAGAACAAATACAAGAGATGCTCTAAGCAAGTGAAAATACACAAAAGAATACATATAGGTAAAGAGAAGGAAACTACATATGTGAGTTATGAAGGTCTTCAGGAGATTTAATCAACTCGTTCCATTAAAAGTGGCTCGGAGAAGCACGATTAGAAGCCCAAAGATAAGACAATCTTTGAACCGAAGGAAATATGTCTTCATGTCGAGCACGAGTTTCCTCCTAATCTATTGAAGCATGCAAAATTTTATTCCTCCAATTCCACACATACCAAATGAAAGATGAACAAATATGGTAGGAAGTTTTCAGCAACTTCATATTTTTTGCCACACAATCTTGATTTTTGAGCACGAAAGAAACAATGCTCTCGAGACTCCTCAACCACATTACAAAATAAACAGGACGATGAGTTAAGATTAATACCTCGTTGGATCAGATTATAGCCTTAAAACGTTAGCCTTAAACTAATTCTCAAAATGTCGGTTCGTTATTAGTTTTGTTAGATAGGTCCTAGCAGTATTTGATATATGGTTTTAGGCTTTTACTCCCTCCGTCCCAATTTATTTGTCCACTTTTGACTTTTTAAGTCTTTCTTTGTTAACTTTGACCTTAAATTTTTTTGTTTGTGTTATATAATACTTGATAAAAATTGTACCCAATGAAAATAAATTTAAAATAAAATCNAAATACACACAAAAATACAAATACTCGTTTACTACATATTCGAGATAAACTTACGATAGTGATTTCGAGATAAACTTACTTTCATGTTGATGAATGATGATGATGATGATCTTTGAATTGATTAAAAGTTAGGGTTTTATTTTTATTATGTGTTTTCAAGTTTTAGATTTTTTATGTTACAGTTTAATAATAATTAAGGTTTTTTCTTTCTTTCTTAAAAGGCTATACACATTACACAATGTCCTAGAAAGTAAGAGGGTGTTCCATCTTGTAACCGGATAAAATCAAATCGACACCCTAAAAAGTTGTTCCTTTTTTCTTTTGACTATTTTAACCATCTAACAATATTTATACCACAAATATTTCTCACATGTCATAAGCTGGACTTGAAACCACAACCATTTGATTGAAAGTTTCTCACACAACATAAAGTACCATTTGGACATAAGCCCTTTAGTGTTGTTCCTTTTTTTTTAATAAGCAAAGATGTTATAGGTCATGCTAAGCAAAACGAGAACAAATACAAGAGATGCTCTAAGCAAGTGAAAATACACAAAAGAATACATATAGGTAAAGAGAATGAAACTACATATGTGAGTTATGAAGGTCTTCAGGAGATTTAATCAACTCGTTCCATTAAAAGTGGCTCGGAGAAGCACGATTAGAAGCCCAAAGATAAGACAATCTTTGAACCTAAGGAAATATGTCTTCATGTCGAGCACGAGTTTCCTCCTAATCTATTGAAGCATGCAAAATTTTATTCCTCCAATTCCACACATACCAAATGAAAGATGAACAAATATGGTAGGAAGTTTTCAGCAACTTCATATTTTTTGCCACACAATCTTGATTTTTGAGCACGAAAGAAACAATGCTCTCGAGACTCCTCAACCACATTACAAAATAAACAGGACGATGAGTTAAGATTAATACCTCGTTGGATCAGATTATAGCCTTAAAACGTTAGCCTTAAACTAATTCTCAAAATGTCGGTTCGTTATTAGTTTTGTTAGATAGGTCCTAGCAGTATTTGATATATGGTTTTAGGCTTTTACTCCCTCCGTCCCAATTTATTTGTCCACTTTTGACTTTTTAAGTCTTTCTTTGTTAACTTTGACCTTAAATTTTTTTGTTTGTGTTATATAATACTTGATAAAAATTATACCCAATGAAAATAAATTTAAAATACAATCCATTCATATAATTTACATCAAGTATTATATAACGCAAAAGAAAATATTTATGGTCAAAGTTGTAAAAGAAAGACTTTAAAAATCAAAAGTGAACAAATAAATTGAGACGAAGGGAGTAGCAAACTAAACTCGTCAAGTAAAGTATAAGATAGAATCACCAACCAAAAGTTTAAATCCGCCTCACAAGTCACAAGGGAGCTTTATCACAAACTAATACTGTACTGTATTACTATAGCATGCACAATATACACTCATATTTTTTGAGAAAAGTTAGCTAAAGAACTATACCTGTTGAGTTCGACCTAGCTAGTTTCAAATGCGTCACTCTTGCGTGTAAATATTCAAAAAAGCAAGGTGAGTGAAAGAAGTAAAGGGTAATATAGTAAAAGGCAATCACGTCACAATCGCAGTCATTTCAAAACGTCCCTCAATTTGACCATGACTCAAATGTCTCTAGTCTCTAACTTCTGTAACCGTACACTTTTAATACTACCTCCCCCAGCTACTCCTTTGACTTTGACTCCCTAAAAATCTTTTTACAATAAGTTTTTGAGTTATGGAGTTCATTTCAATAAATATAGATATCAAATGAAAGAGATAAATACAATCATATTTTTGTTACATGCTATCATTTTGTACAAGGTATATAGCATATTGTATGACATACAATACAAAAGAATAGTTGATTTTATATATTTTTATTTTCGCACTTTTTAAAAATGTGTAAAATTATATTAGTTTATTAAGACTTAATAATGTGTAAAAATTAATTACGTTAATGATGTGGAAAAAAATTGTAAAACGATAGATTTTTCACATTTATAGTCGTGCTAAAATAAATCCACACTTTTAAGTGTAAATAATTATAAGATTTCTTCACACTTTTATATGTGACACCCAAATTTTACATTCTTTGAGGAAATGTGGAGAATTTAATTCTCCACACTTTGAGGAAGTGTGGAGAATTTGGGTGTTACAAATAACCTCCACATAGATAAGAGCAAGGGGTATGGTAACCAGTGTTTTGAAACCGGGTCGACTCGGCCCGGTTAACAGGTTCGACCGGTTCCGGCCACCAAAGCGGGTTAAAAAAACACGGGTTTCTAAAAGCGGGTTAATCGGTTAGACCCGTAGGGTTTTGAGTGACCCGGGTCAACCCGGTTCCCGAAACCCGGTCGGGTTTCGTTTTTTCCAAGTTTTTTTTAATAAAAACCCGGGTTGACCCGGTGGTCGAACCGATTGACCCGGCGGTCGAACCTGTTGATCCGACGGTTGAAACGGTTGACCCGGTCGAAAAAATAAAATAATAATAAATTAAAAACCGGTTGACCCGGCGGTCGAACCGGTTGACACGGTGTCCGGTGACTCGACCTGGTCGATTTCGAACCCGGTTTTCAAAACATTGGTGGTAACATTTTATCACATGCCATCCCTATGTGGCAGCAAAAATGGCATGCCATTTGCATGTTATCACATCACACCCTCTTGTGTCATTTGAAATGTGACTGAACTCACATTGTGCCAGTTTCATCTTTTTTTTTTTTCTTTTTTTTTAATTAAGTTTTGTAGTTTAATTTGTGTTTTAATTGAGTATGGTGGGGCCCAAAAAGTATAAAACGCCACGCAACAGCATATGAAACAAGGGAAGGGTATTTTTGGTATATGAATGTGAAATGTGAAAATCTGATGTGCTGCTAATTTGGCACAAATAGCATGATAACGGCAGTTACCGCACCCATTACTCTAAGTGTCTACAATTTTAAGATTTCTCCACACTTAAAAGTGTGAGCTTTTTTATGACACAACTGTAAGTGTGAAAAATCTATTGTTTTACATTTTTTTTTTCACATTTATTAATGTAACTAATTTTTACACATCATTAAGTGTGAATAAACTAATAAAACTTTACACATTTTTGAAAAGTGTGGAAATAAAAGTGTACAAAAAAATCTATATTTTTTTTAATTATAAAATTGCACATATGATGGTGTATGCGCAAAAACAATTATGTATATATCACCTCCTTATGTTTAAGTAAAAGGTTAGCTAACTATCAGGAGCCAAATTCTAAAGGTGTTGGTTTTGTTTGGAAGCTTGCTGAATGCGTGTGTTCCTGATTTATCTTATTTGTCTTGTTGGAGTCCCAACGGTAAGGGTATATATAGTGCGTGTCACGACTCACGAGTAGAGCACTCGATATGGCACTACATTGGTAAGGAGTTGGGGTCGCTCACCAAATGAGTCCAAAGCAAAATAAAGCAGTGAACCTCTATTATACACCGAACGGATGACTCGTCCTTATAGAGTTAAGGACGCCACACGAGGTCAAAAGAATAACTCTGTGACATAAGAGTGGATATAATAACAACCAATACCAACACATCCTCAATGATAAAACATTTTAAAAAAGTTTATAAGTATTTCATGTCACAAAATATCATTAATTTATAAAACGTTTTTTTTTCTTTTCATTAACCTATGTATAGATGAAGTGGTTAAAATTTTATAACCGTCTTACATAATTGAAATACATTTAATTATGAAGAAGTTCAACATTTAAAACTTATTTATTCCACATAACCGTCAAACAAAAACTCACTATGAATGAAATGAAAGATACTCCTTCTGTCTCATAATAAGTGTCCACTTTGATTTTTTTTTTTTTTTTTTTTTTTCAACTTTTACTATTAATTTTTTTTTTTTTATTATATAATACTTGATGAAAATTATACTAATAAAAATTCATTTAAAACTCAATCCGTTCATAAATTTTTCATCAATTATATAACACAAATAAAAATATTTATATTCAAAGTTGAATAAAAAAACTCAAAAGAGTTAAATTGACATGACAAGTTGAATAAAAAAACTTATTATGAGATTTTACAAGTTTTAAATCTTTTCTTTAACCTTTTAGTTGTGAATACTCTCAGCATCGTCAACTAAGCGTCATATTGACTTTTTATTCTACCACTAAACTCCGTGATAATAACCACCACCTTATACACGTGTTAATTAATATTTTGGTTTGTTTGTATGTCTCACAACTTCGGCGATCACCACCACCAACATCTCACAAAAAATATACCACCACGCGTCATGGTGGTGGTTGTGATGTAATAGCGGTTTACGTGTTATTGATGCTCTTCTCGCGTTGTTTGATGATATATTACAAGCAATCCAATTAGATGTGTTATGTTGTAATATAAGAGAACATAAATTTAAACTTTTATTGACGTGGATCGTGTTTTTCGTTTATTCAATTGAGGTTTTTGTGATGAGAGATGATTTGCACATTCTATAAAATTATTAGGACACCCCAATTTAGTGTATTTTGACATTTATACCTTCATAGTTACCCTTACATTTTCACCCATGTGAGGTTATAAATGTCCAAACACACTAAATTTAAGTGTCTCAATCAATTGGGAGAGTGTGCAAATCATCTCCCTTTTGTGATACTCGAAGCAAATGATCACTTTAACCAAACACACTAAATTTAAGTGTCTCAATCAATTGGGAGAGTGTGCAAATCATCTCCCTTTTGTGATACTCGAAGCAAATGATCACTTTAACAATGTGATATCTACGTGATTTATTAGAATACCATCGACAATGTAATCACTTTCTTTGTATTGTGGCAATATCACGGTACAATTGTCATAATATATACAACTCAAATTCCATGTATTTATGACCAACTGTATTTATGACCGAATAGTAGTAATTATATCAATCAATTTAAGTTGATAGAATTGACAAGTAAAAGGACACGTTGAATATGAACAGAGAAGAAAGAAAATGATTTCCATACTCACGTGATGCGCACGTGGGGAGCATAACCTGCTACTTCCGGCGGTTGAGAACCGTTGCTAAATTATTGTACTGTACACCAGTCTTGAGAATAAAAGTGTTTATTATCTGTTTGAGAATTTAAATATATGCTAGTATAAACCAAATCCAATTTTGCATACGTCAAAAAATAATTTACTCTAAAGGACTAATGAAATTTATAGTACCTCAATTATTAGAAAAATGGCAAATAATAAAAATAAAATGCATCGAACTTGACACTTTTTGTGATTGTGTGTAGCCAACTATTCTTTTTCTTATTGTGTGTAATAAATTAAATTTCGATCATTGTGTGTTTTTTGTAACTATTCTGCCATGTAAAATGACCATTTTACCCTTCGAAATTTGAAAAAATTATGGGTAAAATGGTCACAAAATACACACAATGATCGAAATTTGAAAGTTCAGTACACACAATAAGAAAAAAAATAGTTGGCTATATACAATTACAAAAAGTGTCAAGTTCGATGTATTTTTTTTGTCATTTGCCCTTAGAAAAATGCTAGACTCACAAAAACAAGCTACAAAATGAGGTGTCATTCTTTGATTAGTGTACAAGTTATAAGTCTCGTGCACGCACGAGATTTACACATAAATCAAATTTATTTTAAAATTTTTGTTTACTATATGAACATATAAGAATTTACCCGTGAAAATTGTGATATAAGTACAACTAATAAATATGTATGAGTTTGTCATTATGTATTAATATCTATTAGTATTTTGTACAAAATTTATTGGATGAAAAATTTAACTTTGTTTAACTAACATGGATGTTGAGGTTAAGGTTGACGTTGATGTTGTTGTTTAACTTTAACTATTGATATCATGTTGTACAAAATGTGAGAGTTTAGTAGCACCTAATAAGCGTTGATGAAGTTAAAATATACTCCGTAAAGTTTTTTAAAAATGTTTTTCCGGATATCTATATATAAACTTTGAATAATATTTACATGAGTCGTTGTTATAAGTATAATCGCATATATTTGATATCATGTTGTACAAAATGTGCGAGTTTAGTAGCACGAGCGCTGTCGTTGTTATAAGTTAAAATATATCAGTATATAAACTTTTATTTAGCTGATATAGATGTTGAGGTTGATGTTTTTGTTTAACTTTTAACAATTGGTATCATGTTGTACGAAATGTGCGAGTTTTGTAGCACATAATGAGCTGCTGAAGTTAAAATATACTCCGTAAAGTTTTTCAAAAATGTTTTTAGGATATCAGTATATAAACTTTAAATAATAATTACATGAGTCGTTGTTATAAGTACAATCGCGTATATTTATTTTCATATCACAGTAACTCGTGATTAAAATTTGATATTTATATTACCGTTAATAATAATTTAGCTGTATTTAATATTCAAATCGGTGTACGCATAGATTAAACTTTTAGATTGGATAACACGAGTCCTTATTTAACGTGCATAGTAAAAAGAATATTTTAGTAGATGAAAGTTTAAAACTATTATTTATTTTAAAAACATTTAACGTATATTAAAACTAATTCGTATATTTATAAAATTTTGTAAGTTTAATGGATGGAAGTCTCAATCTAATACTAATGCTCATGTAATTGTAAACAAAGTTCATATTATAAAGTATATGGGGTATAAAGTGTAAAGGGTTATTTATTTATTATCCAAAGTTATCAAAAAACATGGAGATTTATAATTTACACTTAACTCCATATAATATATTTAAAATTCAATCACTAATGTTTTATTAATTACCTCCTCTTTTTTTAAGTTTTTATTTTCATAAATTTGACACCTATATTTTATGTGTTTTTTTTCCCTCAATCAAATTCTCCATCAAACTTATTAAAGTTTGACCAAAATCAATTCAATTTTGACTTTTTATTGGCCAATCATATTGCTCGATTTTGCCTATGTGTCAAAATCGAGCTTTCCTGTTGGTCAAATTTTTTCCCACTAAGATTGATTTTGCAAAATCGCTCCGAAATAATGTAATTTCTTTATTATATAAAAGATTTTTTTTTAATAATTTCTCTATTTTCTTTGATTAAGTCAATTAAAAGAGTGACACTTCATTTTGTGGTTTTTTTTTTTTGAAATATTAATAAGGGACCATAATGCTCTCCATTTTGCTATGTGAATTTTCTACTATTTTCTTCAAATGTAACTATTAAATCTATTAAAAATTTAACAGGTAAAATAAACAAGTTTCTTTTATAAGAGATAATTGGTACACTCATATTTTTTATTAGCATATTCCAGTATACAACCAGTTAAAGCATGTTATATATATAGTGATAAGGATTTAAAACATACATTTTTAAAAGGTCATTTAGTCCCTAAACTCGTATGTATTTGATCAATTATTGTCTTAAATTGTTTCTTTTTGCATTTAAGATATTTGGGAGTTGAGACGCAAAATATGAAAATTGGCATGTTTTGGGCTGTTTTGGGCTATTTTGGACGAAGAAAAACGACCAAGTAGTGAATCTGTCAGGAATGGGACCCTGACGGTGTCACAACTTACTATGTGACGTCATCAATGGTATTTGAAGACCAAAATCAGAGTAAAATTTATACGAGACGGTTCAGACTTTTTAAAGAGAGACGGCGTCACACATCATGACGGCGTCAGAGACACAAGGCGACGCCGTCACAACGGCGGCGGTGCAATCGAAGAAACCCTAATGACGGCAGGTTGACGACGTCACAACCATAACGTGATGCCGTCACACTTGTAATACTATATATATTTTTGCATGTTTTTCATAATTCGTGTAACACTTTGGAGAGGCAAACCCCCTAGACGAATTTTGTAGTTGTTGTAAGGCTTTTACAGCCCCCAAAACTCATGTTTCATTGAAGTTAAGTAACTCATCTTTAATCATTCAATATGTATATGTGTTGTTTGATTATATTCTTTTCTTTTCTTCACTTTAACATGCTAGGCTAGATTTATTAGTTTTGCTTAGATTGAATGAAACCTAGTTATTAATTATTGATTGTCATCTCTTGTTTAATTGGTTGTCTCGCGATAGGAATAAGCAAACTGACTTAACTCTTATATGTACTAGCTTGTCCATCTTATTAAACGCAACCTAGAGTGCGCTAGTGGTTTTTCTCGTTGTATTTATTACCTGAATTGCGGCTTGTAGATCCTATGAGACTTCATAGACTTTAAGCTTTCTTAGGGGAGACTTACACGTTGATAGAGTTAGGGTATATGGCACCTCCCTACGACCAATAATAAAGAATACAACGCTCCAATTAAAACAAGAACGTGACAATTCGATTAATCAATAAGAGATAACTAGAGAGTAAAGATAATCTAAGTGAACACATTTTCCTATCATAAGAGTTACCACCAATTTATTTTCTACATAATTAGTTTAATTAGTTTAATTGACAGTTAAAACACTCACTCTTCAAACCCCGAGATTTTACTTGCTTTTATAAAAAAATATAAAAAATTACAAAAAAGAATCCTACCCACCTTTAGACCTATATCGTCATACACTTCGGCCTTCACAACACTATTCCCGTAGAGAATGATTAATCCCCCGTATCTTGCCTATACTACACTACACGGTTATGTACACTGCCTAGGAGGATTGTAAAACTTCTTGAGGTTTACAATATCCACATAAAATAGTCAACTGTCTAATGCGTATAATGAAGTGTGCAATAAAAATTGTGAGTGTACAAATCAATTCCCTTCCTTTAAGGTTAAAATGTTCATGGATATAACTATTAGAGTAAACTACAATAAATGTCCCTAAACTTTCCAAAAATTGCGAGAAATGTCCTCGAAAAAAAGTGCGAGAAATGTCCCCAACATTTTATTTTTTGCGAGTTTTGCCTTGAACCGTTACTGTAGTTGCAAATTCACGTTTTTGGCTAACGCTCCTTAGTAAAACTCGTTAGTCACCATTAGCCAAAGTCAAACCTCATGCAAAATGACTAATTTACCAGTGTCTTCTTCCCCACTTTACCACCACCACCCTCCTTTATCACCACACAACCGGCACCACCACCAACACCACCAAACAACCACCCTTTACCTTTCATCTTCATCTTCTCCGGTGACCAAACCCAGATTCCAATGACCAAACCCAAATTTCGATCACCAAACCATGCATATATCCGCTACTAATTATCATTCGTTACAATATCACATTATTATAGTCATTGCAATGTTTCCAACAAACCTTACATCCCTATTCCGATACTGACAAATTATCAAACAATTAAATCAACAATCAACAGGCACTTAATCAGATCATACAGTTTATAAATTCGAACCTGGAGAGTACGAGTAGCAGATTCAACTCCAATAGTATATTTAGACTCCAAACAAAACTCGTTGCGCATAAACCTGGACAAAATGTTGGATTTACCAACACCTGAATCTTCGATCAACACGATCCTGAATAAATAATCGTACTCGTTATCTACTTTATTCGCCATATCTTCCTTCACTTCACAATTCTACCTAAACGCATAATCAATCAATAAAATTATAACATACAACACATAGATCTAAATACATCTAAACCAACACAGTACTAGTACTTTTTTTTCTTCATAATTCACTAACTAAATTGCATAAATACCAGCTTAATTGAACTTGACCAGATTACTATTACTAAATTATACAAATAGTAGCTTTAATAAGATTAATTAAAAATAATAAGATTAAAATTAGACATTACTAGTTTATTTAATCTTGTGATCAAGAAAAAAACGACAACTTAATTTGGTGAAATATGATGAAAAAGATTAAAGATGTGATGAAGAAGTTATCTTGATATTATGGGATTGTGGAAAGAAGTTTGGGGGAGGTTTGGAAGAATGGAGGAAAGGGGTTTGAAACAGGCAACGTAAATATATACAGAAAAATACTTGTTGAAAAGCATATTGGCACCTTAATATAAAACGACACCTTGGTCACCAAAGAAGATGAAGATGAAGGGTAAAAGGTGGTTGTGTGGTAGTGGTGGTAGAGGGTGGTGGCGGTGGTGCCAGTTGTGTGGTAGTAAAGGAGGGTGGTGGTGCAAATTCAAAAGAAAATAAAAGTGAGGAAGAAGACAAGGGTAGATTAGTCATTTCACATGGGGTTTGACTTTGACTAATGGGTTTTAGTAATGAGCGTTAGCAAAAATCGGGTTTTGTAACTACAGTAACGGTTCAATGGCAAAACTCGCAAAAAAAATGAAAGTTTAGGGATATTTTTTGCAGTTTACTCAAACTACTAATCAACAAGGTTAGCCACGAGGTAAGTTGACACCGAGTTTTCTAAAGCTCAAGCTCAAGCTCGTGTTATTTAAATTACAAGACTCAAGCTCGATCACCCTAGACATATTTTCAAGGTTATAAATATCGTGACGCGTGGCGTGGCTGTCAGGCCATGCCTCACGCCTTAGGAACTATGGCGAAGCAATAGCGGTTTTTAAGGCGTGACTTAAAGAGACACAAAATATGAAATTATTTATAGATTTATATATTATATTTCATATATATCGAGTTTATAAAAAGTGTTATAAATAAGGAATTAAATTAAAAAACTATTCCTTGCACGTAATTTCTTCATCACTTTCAAAAACCTTTTCATTGGAGTTGAATTCAAAAATGGTGCCACGCCTTGCATCGTATCGCGCATTTACATGCCTCATCTCACGCCACGTCTAGAGCTAACACCTTTGTCTATTTCATAACGTGGAGGTCACGCCTCACATCTTAACGACGTCATGGCGCGCCTTTTAGAATCCTACATATTTTACAAGCTCATAATTATTTGGTATTATGTTAAGTCCAAAAGGTATAAATCTCAACTCAAACGTGCTATACTTTACAAGCTCACCGAGTTTTATCGAGCTTAGATTAATTATACTATTACCCTTTAAAATATGTTTAGTAACATAATCATCATAACTGTATAAAGTAATGTTAAATCAATACTTTCAAAGCATTGTGGTGATACAATGGTCTCTAAAACCTTCTCAAGACATTGTTGTGATATAATGGTCTGAAAAATCTTTTCAAGACATTGTTGTGATACAATGGTCTCAAAAACCTTTTCACCACATTGCGATGATACCATGGTCTTCAAACTTTTCATGACATCGTGAGTGATACAATGGTCACCAACTCTTTTTATCCACATTACTTTTACCCAACGTGATTATATTATAAACCTATGAATTCACCAACTTTATGTTGACCGTTTTAGCATGTATTTTTCTCAGGTCTTTAGACGCGTTTGCACGGTTTGCATCTGGAGCATCAATACTAGAGTCACATTTTTGCGGCCTCATCATTTCGAAGATGTATTATAATACTTTTATACGTTTAGTTGTGAATTCTTGATATATTGTTTTGTTAATACTTGATTGATGAGATCAAACGTGTATTTTCAAACGACTCGTGTAGAGGACGTTTAATATAACTTGTAACTTTGCACTATGAAGTCACGCCCCCGGTTACCTTTCTGTTGCGACATTTTTTGGGTGACACATCACACCACTTCACCTTTCATCCTATTTTTTTATTTATTAAAAACAAAAACTTTTATTCATAAATTAAAAACATTACATAGATAATTAAAAACGTAAACCTACGAAATTAAAAACGTAAANCTCACCGAGTTTTATCGAGCTTAGATTAGTTATACTATTACCCTTTAAAATATGTTTAGTAACATAATCATCATAACTATATAAAGTAATGTTAAATCAATACTTTCAAGGCATTGTGGTGATACAATGGTCTCTAAAACCTTCTCAAGACATTGTTGTGATATGATGGTCAAAAATCTTTTCAAGACATTGTTGTGATACAATGGTCTCAAAAACCTTTTCACCACATTGCGATGATACCATGGTCTTCAAACTTTTCATGACATCGTGAGTGATACAATGGTCACCAACTCTTTTTATCCACATTACTTTTACCCAATGTTGCAAAAATCGTGAATCGGTAGTGAGGCGGTCCGGGGCCGATTAGCGATTTTTTACCGATTAATCGGCCGATTTTCTTGACTCGGCCGATTTCTGTGGAATTCTCTCCAAGGTCCTGGGCCGATTACCGATTAATCGCCGATTAATCGGCCGATTCGGCCGATTTTTGCAACACTGCTAGTTTTACCCAACGTGATTATATTATAAACCTATGAATTCACCAACTTTATGTTGACCGTTTTAGCATGTATTTTTCTCAGGTCTTTAGACGCGTTTGCACGGTTTGCATCTGGAGCATCAATACTAGAGTCACATTTTTGCGGCCTCACCATTTCGAAGATGTATTATAATACTTTTATACGTTTAGTTGTGAATTCTTGATACCTTGTTTTGTTAATACTTGATTGATGAGATCAAACGTGTATTTTCAAACGACTCGTGTAGAGGACGTTTAATATAACTTGTAACTTTGCACTATGAAGTCACGCCCCCGGTTACCTTTCTGTTGCGACATTTTTTGGGTGACACATCACACCACTTCACCTTTCATCCTATTTTTTTATTTATTAAAAACAAAAACTTTTATTCATAAATTAAAAACATTACATAGATAATTAAAAACGTAAACCTACGAAATTAAAAACATAAATGTTACATAGATAATTAAAAACGTAAACTAAAATGGTAAATTCCACCTCGCCTTTATCACCTGCCTTTGCAACTTGTCTTGTTCGCGTTCTTCTGGAGTCAAGTTATTAGTAGGCTGAAAATAGAACACTTCATCTTTTTGATGTTGTTCCATTTCTCGGATTCTCAACTCTCGTTGCTTTAGTTCTAGCTTCTTTCTTTTGATGTCTATTAATGCATCAAGGGTCTCTGACTTTTGGCGTGGTATGACTCATTGGCACTTGTATATTCGTTGACCTTCAACCTAGCCAACGCTTCCTATTTCAAAAATCCTGAACTTGCTGATGACACCACCCTTTTATTCTTCAACACCTCCTAGCAATGTAGAAGTGTAAATGTGGTTCCATACTCAACTTGATATTCCAGCATTACTTTTTGGACGTAATCACCATCTCTGGCTTCACTAAACGTCGTCAGAAAGATGTTACCGTACACACTACAAAATTGAGCAGGTATTGGACGCACCGTCTTCCATTTCTTGTTTATCATATCGTATGTCCGACGATGGGTTATAGGACTATCTATATGCAGCGGTCTAAAACCACATTCCAAAATCCAACATCCAACATCCTTTATCGTATTACCAACAGTGAAATCTTCGGATATACAAACTTAAGCTTGCACAATGTAGTTTTCTACTTCAGGTGTCTGTGGATTAGACCTTAGTTCTTCGCCATTTCAAACCGCCTTCTTTTGGTGTCTTCTAGTCACCTTCTTCGTTAGAACTAGGGGGCTTCTTCGAAGGGAGACTCCTCATGAATGGGAGCCATGGTCTCTGAAAGTTGATGTGAAATGGAGGACAATAGACATAAGTTGGTTTATATTTGGTTGTGATGACGAAACGCCAGTATATGTTTGTGAGCTGTAGTTGGGGTTGTCAAAAGGGAACGCGTTTTGTTGTGAGAATAGGGTAAAAGTGTTTTGTTGGGAGAGTTGGCTAAAAGCGTTTTGTTGAGGCTATGGGTTTCGGTATTGGTTTTGATAAGGTTGATTATAAAAGAATGATTGTGGTCGTACGTTGATTTGTTGGTTTGACGGTAGAGTATTTCCGATAGTAAATGTTCCTTCGGGTGCCGGGGGAGTGTTTCGGGTAATGTTTCGTTGTTGACGTTTTGTGTTTCAGAGAGTGTTTTGTTGAGACATTTTGGTAGTAAATTGAGAAGTAGAATGGTATTGAAAGTATAAAAATATATAAAATGAGAAGTTGTGTTTAAAATTGTAAAAGTTATGAGTATTTATAGGTAAAAAATTAGATGGTGGATTTTTTTAATTATTATTATTTTTTAAAATAGCCGACGGATTGTTGATTTATGAGGCCACAGTTACACACTTCCATAGGTAGTGCACATCTCACCGTTCGTCCCTTTGGTTTACGTATTGCGAGCGTGAGCTCCTCCCTCCCATTGGTGTTGCTGTGTGAGCAAGGGGCTTGCCAGTACCCTGCTTACCACCACTGGCACCCCGCCTTAGGCAACTTTTATAGGAGGTGGTGGATTACAACTATCCTACCTCCCACAAGTGATCCCATAAAAGCAATCCAAACATCATGCGCCATGCTTTAGATTTTGCGCATACCGGTGGTCTTCCCACCCTTATGTGTGTGATTTTTATTATTATTTTTAGTTTGCGAGTGTGTGTGAGATATATATTTGGATGTGTTTGTATAAAATGGGTTATATTTATATTTTTTATTTGGTGATAACCATAAAAAGTAAAATGTAGTGATACTGATGGTATGTTAAATAATAATGTGACGCTGACGCGAAGATGGTAATAATGGTGAATATAAAGGAGAGAGATCCTCTCAAGTTGAAAAATCAACTTGAGTCAAGTTGAGTGATTGTAAGCTATTGGATTTAATCCAATGGCTCAAATCAAAAGAACTCAAGTTGATTTTTCAACTTGAGACAATTCTAGTCCGAATATAAACACTAGTCTTATGGTGTATCAATCATATCTAATTTGCATGCCACTGAAAATTCCGGTAGTAATGATTTTTCTTAAGCAAATCTAATTACGGAGTATCTAATTACGAGTAATAATTACACATGTAGTTGAGTGAATGTCTCAGCGACACTATGAAGGCTACCGTTGATTAACCAACTCACAAATCTTACATAACTCAGTTTGTCTTGTATACTTTTTGACCCCTGGCAGGTCTTTACTAAAACCTAAAAGCTTCTACAATTACATTTGTACCCTCAACATTTTACTACTATTAATGTGAGCTAGCTTGCTTCACTCATCCACACCACCAATAGCTTCCACAAAGACCGAGTAACAAAGTTATTTCAAGCCAACTTAACCCATCTCGACAAAACACACAAAAATGAGTGACAATGGTGGTAGCCCATGTGGGGCATGTAGGTTTTTGAGGAGGAAATGCGTAACAGGTTGTGTGTTTGCACCATATTTTGAACCGGATGACCGTGGTACGGCTGACTTTGAGGCGGTTCATAGGGTTTTTGGAGCCAAGAATGCTGCCAAACTTTTACTTAGGACACCGGCAAACAAGCGACTAGATGCCGTTGTTTCGATGTGTTATGAGGCTCTTTCTAGGGTTAGAGACCCTGTGTATGGCTGTGTAGCTCATGTTTTCACTCTACAGCAACAGGTATATATTCTTTTAGTCTTATTACTTTTTATTTTTTTGGATATTTCTCGTGCGTTATATCCTTCCGCTAATCTTACTTCTATGCATATTACTAGATTTTTCTCTATGATTCCATGAACATATCATATGGTTATATGTTCTAGTTAAAAATAACATGCTTTTTATTTTTATGTAATTGTTATCTAGCATACTTTGTTATTTTGTTGTTGTTGTGATATCTAACATTAATCTATATATTTGCTTTGCTTTTGTCACCTCGTACAGTTCATCAAGATAAGTACAGTATATTTTATACAGTGGATAAACATAACGTATTTTGTCGTTCTAATGTTAAGAAATACGAGAACACCTTATATTTTGGCAAGTTTTTGTAAAAAAGGTGTGGTTCAGATGAGTAATGGTAATAGATAAAATTCTTTATCAAGCAAATTTTTATGTATAATCTCCTAAAAATATTTTTGAGAAGTTTTCCTGTGTACGTGGTAAATTTTCTGTAATTTTTAAATCAAAATAAAAACTAACCGCTTGGGGAGTGGCATATAGCAAAAAGCTCGTGGCTATATCACTAGAATGTAAGAGATCTCAAGCTTATTTTTGTTAATTAGTGCAAACAATCATAAAGTGCTCACGCTAGCTCCTGAAAAGGGAAGTCTTTACCCGGTTTGAATCTGTTCACGAATCACGACACTTGCCACTATGACTCACAGAAAGTTTACGAGGTCAATGAGCACTGTCGGGAATTCTTGTACCTTCTTTGCGCATTAGTCCATAGTTAGGTCACAGTGAGTTTAAACCTGGTGGACTAGTCGGCAAAAAGTTATCCGGTATATATAAAAGCAAATATCAACATGCATCAGTAATTTTGACTTGTCATAAACGTTACTCCTTTTGTGGAATTGGTTTTGTCATAAACGTTACTCCTTTTCTAGATGTACACAAACTCAAGAGAATTTTATGCAACTATAGATTGATCAAAAGTCATGTTACCTGACACATAGCTAACTACAATAATGCTCTATGATAATTTGCCTATGTTCACATTCAGGTCGATAATTTGCAAGCCGAATTAGCGTATGTTCAAGCACGTCTGTCAATCCTGAAACATGGTTCTTATCAATTGCCAATGGATCTTCAACCACGGTCATCCAATTCGGTTTCTGGTTCTAGCCTCACATCATTACACTTTGGACAAACTCCAGTAGACTCATCATGTCTTTCTAGCAATGATAATACCTCATTAGGCGAGGAATTGTTTGAAGAAGATGATCTCGAGATTTTAGCACGAGAGCTCGTGACCAAGTACCTACCTGTTCCGAAGATTTAATCCTCATGGTCTCCATTTAAAACATGAACAGTTTGTTGAATGTAACTAAGCTTAGGTATGTGGAACGAAGAAATGGAACTTTGTTCTACAACTAATTGGTTCATCATGTTATATGTAGAACGAATCTTAATCTATAACTAATGCACTTGTATTTCTTTTATTTAGTAACAGCAAGGCCGTTTCAAGGTCTCGGGAGGCCTAAAGCGAGACCTTAAATTAAGGCTTCAATTTTTTTTAACGAGTCTATCCATATTTTCTTTTCAGGAACTTCTTTAGAGCTTCAAGTTTTCCACTTTTTAAGAATTTTTTTACAACATATACTTGTTATCGGGTTGTCATTTTAGCAGGTGATTTGTCTCGGGGTTTTGTATGTTTCCTTATGTATTTTTTTTCTCTTTGTTTTTTCCTCTTTTTAACCTTCTTCTTGATGGCTTCTTGTTGTATGGCCTTTGGGCTCTTTTGTGTTTAGTGAAATGCTATGTTCTCCAAAAAAAATTATTCAGTAATAAATAGCTACAAATGCTTAAAAATCTATAAAGCAACTAAATTAAATTAAATTGCAAAGAACTAGAACATCCGAACCTGTACGTTTTTGGGCAAGTTAACATAGCCAAGAAAACGTTTCTAATTTTGATTCATGTACTTCCAAAGGGAGAATGTAGTTTTAATGTGTCTCTCAATTAAGAGAGAGAGCAAAGGTTTTAAGCCCACAATTCTCTCCACTAAGTAGAGGGAAATTCAAAGAAATGAAATAAGTAAAATAATTAAAATTCGGAGAATTGAAATCAGTAGAGAATTAAGATTGATTCCGGTGTCTAGTAACAACATAGACTTGAACCAAGAAACGAACACAATTTACATATTTATTATTATTATTATTATTATTATTATTATTATTATTATTATTATTATTATTATTATTATTATTAATTTATTATATTATTTGTAGGACATTAGATCTAACAACTTTATCACACAATATGAGCAAAATATGAAGTAAAGATGGTGACTTGGATGATATATGTATGTGTTTTAGAGAGAGAAAGTAAGATGAAAATGAGAGACTTTTATTAGAGAAACACACACACTACACACTCAAGCACACATACAAATGACTAGGTATATGCCTTTTATAGTTCCATACTTAGGCTTTCTATGGGCTTGGGCTTGGGCTTGGTTTACATAACCATTACAAGGCTTATATAATATAACACTTAACATATTAGCTTACCAAGTCCAAACCCCAATAGTCTTAACTATTACATACTTATAACACACGACACAAAGTTTTAATAATGAGAATGACCATCACTTTTTTTTATATTTCTTTGATGCTAACAATCTCCCCCTAAGGGGTGGTCATTCGAATGATGCTCCACGTGATTAGGTCTTTTGTCGTCTTTGAACTTTGTGTGTCTTTGTATAATAGTCATTAGTCTTTGTTCCTTCATGCTTTGTGATATTTGATAAACGACTTTTCTTCGTTCTTTGTTCTTCGGTGTTGTGGTGGGGTTATCTGCCTTTCGTCACTTCACTGTCTTTGGAGGTTAAACGCCTTTCCAACATGCTCATACGTCTTTAGTCTTTGAGATACATACATACATTTGTTGTTCCCGTTCTTTCATACTGATCTTTGTCACTTTACTTTGTAGATTCTTTCACATGACGTAGAATCTTTCTTTGAACGATTCTTTCTTTGATCTTTGATGAGAACTTTTCTTCGACTTTGAGATGTATGTATGAGCATGTGGAAACTAGTGTGGTGGTGATGATAATAATGAGTTAAGGGTAGCTGCATGAAAACGGTTAGTAATAAACATCCGGTACTTACAGGTTCGGAATTAGAGATTGTTAACAGCATAGTGTGAAAACTCTCTCTAACCCTTACCAAGGCCATTCCCAAATCGAATGCCCTCGAGAAAGTTTACAAGATCTACCGAAGTAGATCAACGATTGGGTGAGTCACTGGAGATCACCCCATGACTGTAGACCGTTTGGAACCACCGAGAACACTAAGCGTAACCCACAAGAGATTACCGAAGTGACCTGCTGTCAGGGCTGTTTGATGTTGAACCTGACAGGTGTTTAAAGATTCAATCACTGAGAATCACAATTGTGAATCCTCTCATAAATGTTCTGGCAGATTGCTAAGATCTGCGTAGGACTCTAAAGTTTACATCTGGTGTCCTTAATGTTGAACAACCAGTGTAGAATTATCATGTGTTCCTATGAGATCTTTTGATATATCTCGAGGCTCTAGACTCAATAAGTGCACATTTAGTCGTCAGAGGCATGGAGCAGAGGGCCTCCTTTTCAATATCAACACATCTCGGAGTGAGAGGTCGATAGATTATGCAAGGTTCTCCGTGAGAATGAAACAAGTATCTTTTGAGAGATACCCGAGTGACTAGAAGGTTAAGTGCAGTGCGTCACTGGGTCCATGACGTCTTGTATTCAATACCGGTGTCACCTTAGTAACAACCAGTAGCATATGAGTTGAACCCGGTGTCTGCTCTAAGGTTGAACATATGGAGGGCTATTTCATTTCACCCTTTCATTTTCTTTTCTTTTTAATTCTTCAACCCCTTCTTTCTCCTTTCTCATTTACTCCTTTTTTCAATCATACCTAAGGACTTCTAGTACTAATCTATTGGTGTTGTCCTTGGGTACATCCCTCCGGCTCTGGCGGATCATAGGACGGTTTTTCCTAACTTTAGTCACCTTATATCTTCATGACTATCCTATTGTTGCCATCAAACCAAACATTTGAAATTCTTCTCAAAGTGTTTATGATAATGGAACATTTATTAACACTTTGAGAGTTTTGATTTCATTTTGAAGGACTCCCCCTTCACATGTGCTCATGAATTTTTAAGAAATTTGCACATGCGGGAGGAGTTTGTACTTTTGAATTGATCCACTTTCAGTGTACAAGACCGATTCGAGATATGTTTACATCACTAGTTAAACTAGCTTGAAATTATTACCCGGCCTAGTCAAGTCCAAAGAAAGTTTCTCGAATTAGTACATTCTACTTAGAAAAATCCTATTCGAGACACGTTTACATCACTGGTTATACCAGCTTGAAATTATTACCCGTCCAGGACAAGTCTTTTCGATTACTGGCATTTAAGTTTCGTCAATTCGAGGGTTAAATCTGAGTCAAGCTCTTTCTAGATTCTGCCACAATCTTTAAACATTTTAATCACATTTTGATCACATTTAATCACGTCTTCACCCCCTCAAAAATAGCATACCGTGATATTTTTGATATCAACTGATTAAATAGAAAAAGCTTTTAGAGATATAGACGGATTTGTTTTTGCATGAAATCAGAACATTTTTTGTTTTCTACTCCCCCTTAATAAAAGCATATTTCAAACTAAAAGTTGAAAATCAATTAAGGGTTTGGATGAGTTATCTTTTTGAAATGCGAGTTATGTACTGAAATGTACACAAGTCTTTTTGTAAAAAGGAGTTTTGCTTGAAATCTTTTCGTTTGTTTATACTCGAACTTTTTGAAAAGAATTTCGGTTTTGATCGTTCAAGTCCTAATCTGAAATAATCAGAAGTCAACACTTAAGTCCGGGTTTCGTACTGAAGTATACGAAAGCCATTTTTGAAGAAAATTTGAGAAACGACATGTTTTAGAAAACATTTTAAAGAACTCCCGCTCAAGCATCTGTACATGTCCGTATCATTGTTGAATGACATTTCTAGATACGTACAGAATATCGATTATACGAGAGACATGTCGTGAGAAGAATATTTTTGGATTTTTCAATTTTATATTGTTTTTGTATTTTTGAAAATTTTCTATTTTTATTTTTTGTTTTTGTTGGTTTTTCAAATTTTGTATTTTGTTTTTCAAAAATATTTACAGCGAAACGGTTTTGAAAACATTTTTCAAGAAGATTCAAGAAGACGTTCTAACTCCTCAGGGGTTAGGCTTCGCATGCCAATTCGTCAAACTAAGTCGTCAAACCTATCTTTTGGAAGGGCTTTAGTAAATAGATCGGCGAGTTTGTATTCCGTCTTAACGAAAAATAATTCAACAGTACCCTCTTCTACGTGCTCTTTGATGAAGTAATAGCGGATTCTAATATGTTTCGTCTTTGAAAGATGAACGGGATTGCACGAGATGGCTATGAGACTTTTCGAGTCACAATACAAAGGTATTTTGTCGAACGTAAAGCCATAATCTGTGAGTTGTGTCCGCATCCAAAGAACTTGGGCACAACACGCAGATAGAGACACATACTCGGCTTCTGCAGTTGAAAGTGCAGTACAATCTTGTTTCTTTGACTACCAGCTTACTAGCTTTTCACCCAAAAATTGTGCTCCACCTGATGTACTTTTTGCTGTAACTTGATCACCTTCATGGTCGGCATCTGAAAATGCTATTAGTTTAAACTCCGAATCCTTCGGATACCAAAGTCCCATGTTAATGGTTCTTCGTAGGTACCGAAAGATCTGTTTAACCTCTTTGAGGTGAAGTTCGGTAGGCTTTGCCTGAAACCGTGCTAATAAACAAACATCAAATTGAATATCGGGTCGACTAGCAGTTAGGTACATGAGAGAACCGATCATGCTCCGATATTTCTTCGGATCGATGGATTTCCCAAACAAATCAGCACCTATTTTTGGTGAAGTGACCATTGGTGTACCAACAGAATCACAATTTTCCATACCATGTTTTTTCAAAATCTCTATTGTATATTTAGCTTGATTTACAAAAATACCACGAGGGGATTGATGTATTTGTAAACCAAGAAATAATTTTAGTTCCCCCATTATGGACATTTCAAATTTGCTTTTCATGAGATTTTCAAAATGTTTTGAATGGTTAGGATTGGTTGATCCAAAAATAATGTCGTCCACGTAAATTTGAACGATCAAAATGCTATCTTTGTATTTTCTGGTAAACAAGGTATCATCAACCGTTCCTTTGGTGAAATTGTTTTTGAGCAAGAAAGATGATAGTTCGTCATACCACGCTATTGGAGCTTGTTTTAAACCATAGATGGCTTTCTTAAGCTTGTAGATGTAGTCTGGATGTTCTTTGTCAATGAATCCTTCTGGCTGACTCACATACACCTCTTCTATCAGAGTTCCTCATCCTTTTTGTTCTTCCACAACCATTTGAGATCAATAACAAGTTTGTCAAGTGGTCGTTCAACAAGTTCCCAACTATCATGTAACTAGTATTGAAGAATTTCCTCCTGCATCGCTTCTATCCATGCGTTTTCTACCATTGCTTCCCGAATGTTCTTAGGTTCTGATGCGCGTGATGTGTCGTTGCGGTTTAGCAGTATTAATGCCTACTCAAGTTTTAAATTTATATTTAGCCGACTTATCAATAACACACACACTAACGAGCAGTGTACCCACTCAGTATGAATATAATGGTAAGTAGAGTGTCGACCACTAAGAGTGGAACGTATTATCTAATTAACCTAATCAGTATTTTAATGTTCTAAGTTAGTTTTACAGCCTAATCTAACGGGGGTTCAGCCTGAGAGACTGGCACAGATTGGTTATATCAAACAGTAAATTAAACTAATGAGCACGAATCAACGTATAGCATACACGTACACAGATAGATAATTAGAAGCAGAAGAAGGCCTGTCCTGATAATTAAGTAGCTTGTCACTTGTTTTATTGCTAGTTCTATATGAAGCGTATCATAATCTAATCTGTCTTGTTTTATTTCTAGTTCTATATGAAGACGTCATCTAAATAGGCGAGGAAGGGGTATGGCAGCCCAAGCAAGACTGAGCTAGACACAGAGGTTATCAAAGCACTAATATAAGTCACCAAAAACATCACCATATAGACTTTAATTGATGGGAAACAATTTTAAGGGGAGCAGTATGGTGGCCACAAGCCCATCAATCCTGATGAATTAAAGCGTACTATTACAATAAAACAAAACTACTTTATGAATTAAACACATGCAGGACCTTCTTACAGCTCTAATATCTTCGTTTGGGGTGTGTCTTGTGTTGCTTCTTCGTCTGAATTCGGCTCCTTAGGGTTATGTTGCACATAAAATTCGTCTAGGTCTTGGGGTATTTATAGTTTCTGTCTGAGGGCTCGATGCGGCGCATTGAGTAAGTAGATGCGGCGCATTGACTTAACTTCGCGTGGGGTCCAAGATTAATATATTCTGGAATATTCGTACACCGTCTTTAGATGCGGCGTATCTTGATTCTTGTATCCGGCGCATGTCCTTCAGTATCTTGGATTGTATCTGGTGAAGTCTTGATAGTGATACGCCGTATGTCAGAAGTGTAATGTGGCATATCTGGAGTAGAACGAGCTTGATCTTCTTCGTTGACCAAAGTTTCATATGCGGCGCATGATAGAATTACGTGCGGCGCATTCTTCAAAGTGAGGCAATGGTATTCGAATTCATCTAAGTATGATATTGCGGCGTATCTGTNATACGCCGTATGTCAGAAGTGTAATGTGGCATATCTGGAGTAGAACGAGCTTGATCTTCTTCGTTGACCAAAGTTTCATATGCGGCGCATGATAGAATTACGTGCGGCGCATTCTTCAAAGTGAGGCAATGGTATTCGAATTCATCTAAGTATGATATTGCGGCGTATCTGTTGAGATAGATACGGCGCATCTTCTGAATTTCAGTAGACTTTTGACATCTCGCTTGTTTTGCTCCATAATTAGTCCAAAATCGCCAAGTTTCACCTACTGCTTGTTTTTACCTGAGAATTACTAAAGTAAACATTAAAGTACCGATTCTCATAAATCATATAGTAAAACAAGTTAAATAAATAGGATAAATGATGATAAAAATATGTACTTATTTGAGTTCATCAAATATTCCCCCACTTAAACTTTACTTGTCCCCAAGTAAACTTTAGATTTAATCTTATGAAAATGTATCCTAAAAGGTATTAGGATTTATTTTTATCATTAAGCACGTATTCGTTTTATCATAATCACACAACCTGTAAGATATCACATATCATCAAACTCGTATGGTGTACATGGTTGGATCGTTTCAAGAAGGAAGAAAAGAAGAAGAAATCTAGAGAGAGAAAGTAGAGAGAGAAAAAATATGGCACCAAGAGAGAAAACCAAAAAAAAAAAAGAAAATAGATTATGAGAGGTGCACCCTCTCCAAGGATGGAGAGGGCCTTTTATATGTACATGAGTTGGTTGCCACTTGGGCTGCGGATCAGGCATACAGTGGGTAAAGACCCGTCCTTCTTCCGCGAATACTAACTACTTCTAATCTATGTTTTACTAACTATTATAAATACTACGAGCTAAACAATGCTTAATCATATTGGGGGTGACCGAATCTTTCTTATACAAAAATCGTATTCCTAACAATCTCCCCCTAAGGGAGGTCACCCCGAAATTAAATCTTGAATTCTTGCATTGAGATCTTTGTAGATTCTTTTGTAGCTCGTAGTTGTTGATTCTTCATTGATAAACGACTCAAGATGACTTCCTTGATGTATAGGATGATCTTTGACTTTGCTCTTTTGCTCATCATTCAAATAATTAGCTTCAAGTCATCTTTGAGTGGAAGTGTCTCTTTGTGATGTTGTGATTATCTTTGTGTTGTCATGCTTACACTTTTCTGGATCATGATCTTCTGCATCAGAGTTGTGGAAGCATAGTTGAAGCCCATTCCTTGATCATGATATCTTTAGATTTGATGTTGAAGTGTAAGCATGAGATGATGAATCTGCATCTTTTCAGCAATCGGCATCAATCGTCAACTTCTTTGTCTTTGGTGTGATTACGCCTTTCCAACATGCCCATACATCTTTGTTGAGTAGATCTTCCCGGTTGAACAGTTCTGACGTCTCCTTTTAGATGTTGGTATGAGCATGTGGAACTAGAGTGATGGTGGTGAACATGGTAAGTTTGGTATGTTGAGCTGCATAAAACTTGGTTAGTAATAAACATACCGGCACTTACAAGTTCGGACTTCGAGATCGTCAACAGCATAGTGTGAAGACTTTCTCTAATCCTTACCAAGGCTGTTCCTAATCGGATGCCCCCTAAAGGGCTTTCACTGACATACCGTAGAACACCAACGATTAGGTGAGTCGCTGGAGATCACCCCACGACTGTAGACCTTTTGGAACACCACCATAAACACTAAGCGTAATCCACAAGAGATTACCAAAGTGACCTGCTGTCAGGGCTGTTTGATGTTGACCCTGGCAGGAGTTTCCACTCAATCACTGGGAAATACTTATGTATATTCCCTCATAAGTGTTCTTGGCAGATTGCTAAGATCTGTGTAGGACTCAAAATATTACAACTGGTGTCCTTATTGTTGAACAACCAGTGTAGAATTATCAAGTGTTCCTATGAGATCTTTTGATGCATCTCTTGGCTCTAGACTCGATAAGTGCACATTTGGTTATCCTATTCGGAGACTAGGGAGGGGTCTCCTGTTTCAATATCAACTAGCTCTAAGAGACAAGTTGATAGATTACACCGGTTCCCCGTGAGAATGAAACAAGCTCTTTTAAGAGAACTTGAGTGGTTGGAAGGTTTAGTGCATTGCGTCACTGGGTCCATGACGTCTTTTCTTCAATACCGACATTACCTTATTAACAATCAGTAGCATATGAATTGAACCCGGTTTCTGCCCTAAGGTTGAATAATTGGAGGGCTATTTCTTTTCATCCTTTCTCATTTCATTTCTTTTTAATTCTTCAACCCCTTCAGTGCTTACCGAGACTTCATCACTAGAACCTTGTTGGGTTTGTTCCAGTCCTAGCTCAATCTCAGTCGGCACTCTTCCCTTTCTCACTTTTCTCATTTTTTTTTCAATCATTCCTAAGGACTTCTAATCTATCTATCGGATTGTCCCTGGGAAGATCCCTCCGGTTTTGGTGGATCATGGGAACATATACCTAACCTTACCATCCTTATAACTCCATGCATTTAAAATAAAGTGGTCGGTCTTTTGGTATCTTTCCACAATCTCCATATAACCAAATCATTGAAAATTCTCTCAAAGTGTTTATGATCAAGAAACACATTTTGTTAACACTTTGAGAGTTTTATCATTTTTCAAATGCTCCCCCTTAACATGTGCTCATAGGTTTAAGAAAGAAATTTGCACATGTCGGGGTGAGTTGCACTTATTTGAATTGATCTACTCTTAATAGACATATACCCTAGGGACACGTTTACGTTGCTTAGTTAAAGGGATCCATTATCAGCTTTTAAGTGATAACTAGCCCTAATAACTAACTTGAAGTTGTTAACATTCCTTAAAAAGGAAGTTAGTGATGAATTAAAGCGTACTATTACAATAAAACAAAACTACTTAATGAATTAAACACATGCAGGACCTTCTTACAGCTCTAATATCTTCGTTTGGGGTGTGTCTTGTGTTGCTTCTTCGTTTGAATTCGGCTCCGTAGGGTTATGTTGCACATAAAATTCGTCTAGGTCTTGGGGTATTTATAGTTTCTGTCTGAGGGCTCGATGCGCGCATTGAGTAAGTAGATGCGGCGCATTGACTTAACTTCGTGTGAGGTCCAAGATTAATATATTCTGGAATATTCGTACACCGTCTTTAGATGCGGCGTATCTTGATTCTTGTATCCGGCGCATGTCCTTCAGTATCTTGGATTGTATCTGGTGCAGTCTTGATAGTGATACGCCGTATGTCAGAAGTGTAATGTGGCGTATCTGGAGTAGAACGAGCTTGATCTTCTTCGTTGACCAAAGTTTCATATGCGGCGCATGATAGAATTACATGCGGCGCATTCTTTAAAGTCAGGCAATGGTCTTCGAATTCATCTAAGTATGATATTGCGGCGTATCTGTTGAGATAGATACGGCGCATCTTCTGAATTTCAGTAGACTTTTGACATCTTGCTTGTTTTGCTCCATAATTACTCCAAAATCGCTAAGTTTCACCTACTGCATGTTTTTACCTGAGAATTACTAAAGTAAACATTAAAGTACCGATTCTCATAAATCATATAGTAAAACAAGTTAAATAAATAGGATAAATGATGATAAAAATATGTACTTATTTGAGTTCATCAAATATTCCCCCACTTGAACTTTACTTGTCCCCAAGTAAACTTTAGATTTAATCTTATGAAAATGTATCCTAAAAGGTATTAGGATTTATTTTTATCATTAAGCACGTATTCGTTTTATCATAATCACACAACCAAACACTTAACGAAGTAGAAACAAAATAATTTTTCAATATAAAAACAATTCTAAATCGTTTAGTTGCTTAGTTGTGACGAATATTCTATCATAATCTTGACAAGTATACGCATATCCTCCACTAAAGTCAAGGAGTAACAAGTCTAAAGTGGTAAAAAAGGGTTTTGAGGTTTAAGGGTTGAACCTAGCTTCGCTCAAACATCTCTTGCATATACTCAGTAGATTGCTGGCACGAGTCTTCGACGCTTTAACTAACGGATGGTCACTAGTGCACTTCTTGGATCGCTGGCGCGTTATTTGCATAACGGATGTCACCAAGTCACACACTAGATCGCTAGCGCGCTAGTCAATTAATCTAATACTCGGATGGTCACTACCTTATTCATGCATTTAACATTCTTACTTAGCCATCATCATATCCGGATGCTCGAAAGATAACAACGAATATAACAATACGGTTGGGTAGACACGAATTATACTGATGCGTGGTTTTGCGACCTTACAACAGGTTTTACCTCTCAAGGGATCTTAAGAGGATTGCAATCCCTACCAGGCAATGTACCTGACCGATGTAGTATAGTGTAGTGGCAAGTACCGGGGGATTGATCGTTCTCTAGGGGAATAGTGTCGTTAGGATTGAAAAACTACTCTAATAGGTCTAAGGGTGAGAGAAGATTCTTTTTGTATTTTCATGTTTTTAGGAAAGCAAGTAAAATTATCTCGGGTTTGAAGGAGTGGGCGGAATTAGTTGCTAGTCAACTAACCCAAATAACTACAAATGCAAATAAAATAAAATAAACGAAAATAAAATAGTTGTGAAAACTAATATGGAGAGAAGTGTGTTTACTTAGATTTCATTACTCCATAACTATCTTTTACCGGTTGATTAGTGTGTTATAATTGCGTGGATGACG